>CAJUYH010001493.1:33700-48564 GCA_910591685.1 Galerucella tenella | reverse complement strand
CAATGATAATAATTTTTAATCGAAATCTCAGCCAATTTGATCGGGATCACTTCATCTCCCTGCGGGGTACTTTGTCTATAAAATAATGAATTTTTTATACAATATTAATCTAATTTTTAAACCTAATAAATAAATATAGCGCGTATATTAAATATTAAAAAACAAATGACGATAAATATTACTATTTTACAAAATAAAAAATTAGTTGCGGTCTTTTAAAAAAGTATTAATCACATGATCACTTATGGAGATTTTCGTGTAAAATGCCTTAACGGCGTTTTTTATACAAACTATAAACATATTTACATCATTTAATCTGCTTATACCACAATAACACAAGTACAAATGGTACATCGTTATTCTCGTTGAATAACATAAATTGAACTTCTACTATTCCCTCTTGTTGAACCCTGCAACAAATCAAAGTGTAGAGAATTTTTTCTTCAGCAAACAAATCATTGAAAATAATTTAAGACTCACAATGTCACAGAAATGTAATATGGGATGACTCAACTATTGCAAATTGTGAAAAGTACATTGAATAAAAATATTTCTGGAGTATTGAGCATTAGCATTAAAAAATAGAAAAAGAAACCTATTGGAGCGATCATCACAGTTTTGAACAATGAAACAGAGCCATGGGAACAATTATAATAGAAAAATGGTTTACGTCCTCAACAAAAAGTGATTTCCAATGAACAACATAAATCAAGAGATTAAAATTGATAGTATTGAAGGTTAAATGATAAAATACACAATTTCAATTCGTCTACATACAATTCTTGATGACTTACGAAACATTATGGATGATGATAACATACCCTTTGGTTACTATCTATAACAAGATATGTATTTACCATGGGGGTTTTCTGAGAGGAGCGGTTCAATTCCATGGTACCAATCGGCTTCAGAATTGCTTTTGCTGCTTTTGTTCAACTGCATTTGTACTACGTTTCTGAGATCTTCCAATAATTCGTTTTTCTTTTCGTCGGAAAGAATGCTGTTTGTCGTGTAAAGCGGACTATCGGCCGTTTTATGTTTTTTGTTATCTTCATTTCTTCTATACGCATTCGTAACGTTAGAATTGCTAAAAAAATATAAAAATATTTTTAGAATTACATTTTAGAAGATAATTCAGTGGTGAACCCACCTTGGTCCATGACTAGAAAATTGTTGCGATTGTCTACTGCTACTACTTGATTTTCTGTGAAAATAACTTCCTTCTCTATCCCTAGATGGGTAGTTCGGAGGGTATTTATGATAATGTTCGGTAGGCCTCTGTCCTGGTTGGGAACGATTCAATTCAGTACTAGTTCGAAAATTAGAATTTCTTTGCGAAGATTCGTTTCTTCTACACCTATCATTTTTCCTAATGTTACTTTGCTCATCAGGTCTTCTTTTACTGCTGTGATTTAATTCGTTACTCGATCTTTCACTGGACCTTTTGTATGAATGTTGAGAATGATCGGGACGGTCTGATTTCGTACTGTCTAAAACGTTAATAATAGTTATTTAATCAGCCTGTGTATCAAACTACACTTTTCCGTCGACTGTAGGTACAGGGTGCCCTAGTGAACAATAGCAAAAGCTTATGACTTATATATCTGTTCTTACAAATCATGGAGACTTTATAAAGAGATCGGAATCCATGTATTCCAATTTCATGGTAGAGGGCGCCATTTTAAATCTAATACCATAAACACCTTAATGCAAAATAATAAAAACCTTAAGTATTATTATATTTTCCTGTAATATTGTTATATTTAATAAAGCGTGTCACCAATAGATATCGCAGAGTAATTATAATTATTCTAACGCGGAAAGTGATACTTTTCCGCACACTAATGTAGCAATCGCGTGAAAAAGAATCACTTCACGCACATGTTAGGTACACTATTTTTCTATTAGCATGCGGAAAAAACCCAAAGGTTAACATAAAGAAGCATTTATTATTAAATACATATAAACAAATTAATTATCACTATTTGACATTCATTTGATGTGGCTTATATCAGGACCATTAAAAAATTATTGAAAAATAAGTTTTCTTTAAAAAAATTATAGCAGAATTCTAATAAACTAATTTTTCAATAATTTGGTTAACTAAAACCATACAAAAATATATTTTGAACATTCAATTGTCAGCATACTCCCCAAAAACTTAAATCTATTTTCCGCGATGGTGCGGAAAAGTCACTTTCCACACTAAAATGAGTGCATAAAAGTGGACGCACGCTAGTAGAAAATTAGTAGTTTACCTAACTAGAGCTTAAAGTGATACTTTTCCGCACGCTATTGCAGAAAATTGAAAGAGTGCAAACAAGTGGACTTTTCAGCACCCTAGCGGAAAAAATATTTTTCAAAAACAGTGACCGTTCAACTAAGAAGTAACAACTGATTCCCGAGCAATGGGCCCCGACGGCTATTCATTAGCACTTAGAAGTAAAACACGGGTGGTATATCTACAAGATATTTAAAAGCCACCATTTTGGTTTGCAATTAGAAGAGACAACATAATTTGTAGACCGGTTTCGGCGTTAGATGTTTTATTGGTTGCTAGCTAATTTGACAGTATTTAGCGGCAAACATTTAAATTGGCAAACTTACATATTGCAGTCATAGTTATCTGAAAATCTCAATACACAATATATAAATCTATTAAATAACAATGAAAAATACAATATATTTTTAATCAAGCACATTAGTTGATGCACTCTATAAATTTTTTTCTAAAGTAATAGTATATTATTTAACAAGCATGTAACGATGGCTATTATTCACGAAAGTGCGTTTATGTCGCGAGCCACAGACGAGTGACATAAACACCTGAGTGAATAATAGCCATTATATGCGAGTAGAATACTATACTTTGTCCACAACTATGAATTACCTGTTTAGGCATCAATGTTTTTGGCAAACTAAAACACTATAGTTTATTACATTTATATAGCTTATTACTTGTTATGCTATTAAACAAATTATATATTCAATAAGTATTCAATATATACTGTCTGATTCACTTTCTATATTAAACTTTTCAGGAATATCAATCAAATACCAGTATAATTATTGAAATTCTGGCAACTAACAATAAATTATAATTTAAAACGTCACTTTTGCTTTTGATATACATCATACACACTAGACAAAAAACTGATAAAAAACGACTCTTGATACTATCACATATAAAGTCTTCATAGCCTAATGGTTTGGGGCTCTGACTTTGTAAAGCGCGGAATTCTAGGCATGGGTTCGAGTCTATGGTGAATCGTGGCGAAAATTTTTATTCAATATATTGTGTCGTTTGTATCTAATCTTCAATATAATTATGTGTCATATGACCTTTTCATTATCCACGGGTGCATAATGTACGTCATTATACTTGAAGTAGCACACGTAAAATGATAAAATTTTCAAATAGTCGTGGACTTCTCACAAGTAATGTATATAACTATCAGATGAACACTTTTCAAAGTGTCTTCATTCATTTCGTGAATTTTCGCTAATACAGTTGGCAGAAGCAAACGTGAGCCGTGGTGGGCGTGTTCATGTCGCTGTAGTTGTATTTTTGTAGTAACAATTCGATATTTTGAATCGATAACCAAATATCGATACCATTAATGTCAACTGTTAAGAGATATGCAAACAAAGTCAAACTTGCTAAAAATGTTACTCTAAATATCAATAAAAAAATTTATATTGGACCAAAACTAAAACTACCGTTTGCCCTAAATGTCTATATTTTTAAATTACATGACTGTATTAATGTCATAAAAAAGAAGGGTCAAGTTTCTATGGAAAGCAACAAAATATGAACTGGTTATAGTCCAGTGTTGCTGATGCAAAAATGAAAATTACCCGAACTTACTATTCAAATTATCAGAATTTGTCAAAATTACCAAAAGGACACATTGGTTATCTAAATAAAGTCTTCGACCCCAGTCAATAATGAAGATCCCCAAAAACCATAGCCATTTTATATATTCCTTCTACTAAATATTCGAAAAACTATTGGATCCAAATTAGTGAAATTGTCTAAAAATCGGATAATCATCCTCGCGTTGACAACACTGATACAGAATGAATAAAATGATGTACTTATGTTGATGAAATCACTCGGTCATATTATTTCACAATTACTAATGGACAATCGTTAACATTGGCTTTTGATTGACTGCTTGCGATGACCTTATTTTAGTTTGCATATTTTCCGGGGCTCATGTTTGGTTCTGACAACTGTAACAGCAATCCACTTAGAAATAGATTGTCAGTGGTCAGATGATTTAAACAATAACTCTGTTTTTTTATGTGCCACTAATGACTCTAAAAGCGTTTTAGATTATTTACTTTTGGCTGCTAGTAGCAGCTCGTAGTGACTGAATTCCGTTCGTTTATTACCGGGCGTGACGCCTAGTCATACCTTCCCCTTGCCCCTCAAGCACATGCCGAAAAGTATGAGCTTCAAGCCACGGACATTAAATATTTGACGTTTGTCGGGTTTGAGGTTTATTTAAAGGTTAAGATTATGCCGATTACGATTTAATACGATTTAAACCTTACTAAAAATATCTAAATATGCAAAATTTTATTATCAAAAACATTATAATTGAAAACTGTTATTCTAACAACACAGGAAATTCATTGGCATTTGCACATGTCAGGTGTTTTTGAGGATCCTGAAAAATCGTGTTCGTTTTGCTTAAAAGTCGTGACGACTGAGGCGTCACGACAAGTGCTTGAAGTCCAAATAAACGAAAGTAACATATCATGTCGTTGCAGCAGACTGACATCATTCAACTAATGGTGAATAAATGATGTAATAAAAGTGCACTTTCTTCGTGTCAGTTTTACAGAATAATCCTCTCCCTTCACGCCAATTAATCAAACTGACATTTGACCAAAAAAGGTTAAACACGGTGTAAAACATACCCTAACTGATTACTAATGATTTGGTATCATTTTAGTGTTAGAATAATGTTAAATATTAATATGCTTTTTAATAATTCAGTTTCAAAGTCATGTTAGAATAATCTAAATTTTATTATTAATAAGGCTGCAAATGTTTTAATTTGATAACATTAAAGTGGATGAATAAATTGATTTGATAGCATAAACATAGAATGCCAATGGCGTAAGAATTGGAAGGGAAAAGTGACATATTCTTCCAAATGTACACCACTGGATCAATAATTGTAACATGTTTTTCTATCAAAATATGCCCTTTCACATTTTTTAAAGTAGGTATCCAGTTTATAGCGTGTTACTTGAAGGCGATTTCGTAATACTGTTTTTCTAATCCAAACTAAATTCATTTTGTGGTAATAAAGACAAAAAAGGTTCATTTCAACCGCAATCAGGAACTGTTTTAAACGATAAGACAATAACTGGTCATAACAAACAACGAATTTACTTTCGCGTAATTCTTATCACAGATTGCAATGGTCGACTAGGAACGGATCTAAAATTATACATTGTATAAGTTATTTCCAATTTATATTGTTTATTTAATATTCAAGAGCCTCTCTTATTCAACTCAAATGAATTAAAACATACAACTTCCGGCTTTCAATTTGTATGTACCGTTTTCGGTTTTTTCTATCTTCCTATCCCATAAAACATAAAATACAAATGGATTGATGCAGGAACGGATATAAGATTTTTTTCATTAAGGTGCTTTTAAATTGCGAGATCATTCGAAATATTTTTCAAGATTAATTTCTTAAATTAGCAAGTTATGAACAAAAACCTATTTATTTTATGAATAATAATTACAAATATTTCAACATTTAAATAGTTAAATGAATACAAAAAAAATAATGAATTTGCCATAAGGAACATATTATAGAACAATGAATAGTCAATTAGTCAAATATTCGAATTTTGTAACTAACAAAAATTCGAAAACTCGATTATTTGAATACAATTCCGAGCCTTAAGACAAACATGTAGTTTCAATACATGTTCGGTTACCTATAATAAAACCGTTAATTAACATAGGGTCATCAAGGAACGATTTTGTGTAGATTAATATAGCTCAAAGTGCACGATCGACGGAAAATTAAATTATTTGATAATTGAAAAAATATACTAACTTGAAGTCGGTTGATTTGGATTGTAAGTAAAACAAGGATTGATATTCCCTTGGCTGATTAAATGGTCGAAAGCTTCTTCGCTATTTCTGTAAGGCTTTTGACTTCTCGAATTACTACCGGACTCGGCAGCATTCCTCTTATCCCAATCTTGAAACTTATCTCTAGACATTCTATCCTTCGTTTTTTCTTTTTGTTTCAAAATATTATCGACGGTGTAACTACTACTGAAACTATTTTGATTGCTGGAAGCAGTACAGTTCATCGGATTCGGCATAGTACTATCCAATCTGATTTGAACTTTAAGATTGTTTCCAGTAGACATTCTTTCCTGTATTACTGTTTCTTCTTCGTTACCAGATATTTTTGATTTTTTCGATATTTTATAAATATCGGGACTTTTTTTTCTTTTGTTTCTACTGTTTCTACTATCATATCGAGAATTACTTTCTACAGAGGTATCTCGTTTTGTAACTGCCCTCTTTCTTGATTTCACAGTATCATAAAGATTGGAAGTTACCTGCAATTAACGAATACCTAAGTTTAATTTCAACATTTAATAATAAAGTATACAGAGTAAGCCATCTAGGGAATTTTGATTCGGTAATTATAGCACTCTATAGATGGTTCACAATGTATATTCAGATATTGCATGAATATACAGTTTTTTACCTCTATTTCGTCGTACCCAAACGAAGAAGTTTCCGATCCTCCTCGCGAAGACCTGTCCCGTGAAGAGAGTTCCGAATCGTTTGGACTAAGAGATGAAACTCTACTATGCGACAAATCGCATGATCCATCGTTTAATTTCTGTGAAATTTCCAAAGTTCTACAACTTTGAACTGCGGAGGTGATTTCATGGTTGCTATCTCTTGAGGGAATTTCAGATTCTTGATGGTATGAATTTCGTTTGAAAATGGTTGTTGTTTTTTCTTGTGCTCGGTTTATCGAAGTTTTCGAAATAATTGGATAAGTTACTGATTTTATGAAATCTTTAGTGGGTGATTTAGATACCCTAGGAGCGTTAGACAACGGTAATTTTTTGGAATTACCATTTTCGGTTTCTGAGCAGCTGATACTTTCTGTTTTTGTAGAAATGTTTGTTTCTACCGAACTACTATTTATAACATCTATTTCTGATGATTGTGGAGTTTGTCGCCATTTATCAATGTTTAAGTTTGAAATATCCATTTCTTTCAGATCAGAAAATACATCGGGTGTAGATGTTTCATTTTTACTTCCAACTTTGTTTGAAATAGAAGTTGTGGGGTTTTTCATCACTCTTTCTTCTAAAGTAATTAGTGGTTCAATATCCATACCAGCAGTTAAAGATTTCACTTTTTTCAAATCTAAAATGAAAATTAAGAAAAAAAATCAATCTTTGCAGTGATTTTACTATAAAAAAATGCAATAAGAAATTAATCTTCTTTTGTTATACTTACCGGATGAGGAGTTGATATCTGGCAGAGTGATATTGTTAATTAGTTTATTTGGATAATTAACCTCGAGTTTTTCAGCTTCATTTAATTTTGGTGATTTATTCAGTTTTGTAGGAGGGAGAGAAGACAATTTCGTCCAGTTTCTGGGACTAGCTCTGACACATTTTCTACTCGGTATTTCTAAATTGGTACATTTCATATGATTCTGAGAAGATCGCTTAGCCTGTATTTGTTTATATAATGCTAGTTGCTGTACTACTTTTTTTGATTTGCCAGTAGATTCACTTGGAGATGAATTTCTACTGTTACAACTGTCCTTGTTAGTATCGGTTTTTTCACTATAGCTTTCACCTATGCACAGGTTTTGGCTAATTTCTTCTTGTTTATCATTACAAATGGATTCTAAACTGGATTTATTAACTGAAACAGTATCACTTGTTATATTCAAAGTGTTATACACTTTTGAAATTTCACTTGGCATTTTAGTATTTGTGTCTAAAGATTTTGAAGTTGGCACCGTAATATCTTCAGCCAAAATAGGGTTACCAGGACCATCCTTCTGATTAAATAGATCCATACTACCATCATGGAATGATTGTTGGTTTTTTCCACTATCTTGTTGACCCCACGGCTCGGAAACGGTACAATCACTAATATCTCCTATTATAACCACTGGAGAATCACTAGGTTGATTGTTATACTGTTCGTTCAACACAACAATAACTTTTGGTTCATTATCCCACGATGTGAACGGTTCTGATTCCCGTCTTGATGTATTTTCATCCGGAAGATCTAGGTCCAGAAGAGATGGAGTGTAATCAAAAAATTCGTTCTCATGGCATAAGTTAAGGATAACGTTGCCAAATTCTTTCGCGTTTAATGACATTTCGCCTCCATCTTCTGCGATGCTCATCACTGGATCACCTAAGGAAAGATGAAAAAAAGAAATAGGTTAGATGCGATTTGCTATAAATATGATGATGAGTGGAAACTTCTTACTTGGACAATCCCAATAAGAATAATTGTGATCGTTGGTTCCATCCAAAACTCTCATTTGGGTACTACTGGATAGTTGATTTCCTTGTGGCAGATAAAATTGATTTTCAAAATGCAATCGATTTTCCATGATTTCTTCTATGGTGGCTAAAATGGTACCAAAAAGATTAATCATTAAGTAGTTTTGGAATGAAAAATTACGTAAAGCAAAATTCCTCCTTGTATTCTAATAATTAAAATCAATTTAGTTGGAAATACCTTATTGATGAGGAAATAATAACAAAACTACAAAAAAGCAATTGTTAAAAAACAGACTATTTGGATGTTTGCACATCCAAATCAATTGAAATATATAGACCGGTAGCCCATGATGTAAGGCTATTTTCCAAGACCCAAACTTGTTAATCGACGCTACAGGGGACATTGAAAATCATACTTGGGAAATTATTATGTATACCTGCCACTTATGTTTTCAACATCTACTCATGCAGCAAAATTTCCCTTGTAGTGTCGATTAGCAAGTTTGGGACTTGGGCAATAGCCCTATTCTACTTGCTTTTCGCATTAAAGTCGATGGTGAAGACGGCTTCCATTTAAAATAATGAAGCCTACCTGTGTCACGGGCTATCAGTCTATAGTAATTCTGAAATAGAACAATTCAAAGTAAAACTGATAATATTGCAATAATGTTGTTCAAAGGAATTGTACTTTATGTTTATAATTGAGCTCTCAATAAAGCATGAAATATCTTTATCAAGTTTTCAGTAAATGATAATAATATATTGAACCTTTCTACAGAGTAAATAAGTTATCGGGATCAGGATTTATATCAAGGAACGGGTATCATTATGACACAGATTTATGCCTATTTTCTTGAATAACCTGAAACAAATTAATATTGAATATTTTGTATTTTGGCGTCATAGTTCCTTTAAGCTATATACAAAAATCTATAATAATTTTCAATGTTTAAATTCCCGAAGTAATTTCCACAAATTTTTTGGATTCTATTCAACTATTTGAAATAAATAACCAGAAAGATCTCATCTATCAAGTATTCGATCATATCAATATTGCATTTTCTCGATAACATTACAAAATACATACTTATAAACACTACACGATGTCATTCTACAGGTATTTGCTATTTTGAAAGAAAATTAATCCTCCAAAGTTATGATTTATATAATTTGGTCAAAAAATGCGAATAAAATACTTACAAAGACAAGCAAACAATTAATGATCGTTTAAATAAATTTAAAAAAAAAAACTGAATATTCACAAACCAAGTTTTACCAATAATCTGACTTAGAAATGGATTCTAAATTGATGTGCAACCTGCAAGTATGTGTAACCACCACAGAATCTACATACTTTTTCCTCCACTATTTTGACCTTTTTTAGGGGCCCATTCAGGCGACAATGATCCGTTAGGATCCCTGTTGAAACTCTTGGTGCACTTTTACTCTGACTTTATTTGATGTCTAAACAGGTTGTAGTCACCTAGAAGTGTATTGGATTTTTTAAGCACTAATAGATCTTTCCAATGGTCAGATCTTCTGTTTTTTGGCTTTGCTTATTTCTTCCAATATTACATTTGAGCTGATATCTCAAAAGGATTCCGGTTCCCAAAATCTCTCGCGTAAAGCGTGAAATTTCCTATTTAAAATACACGTGAACTTTTATATTTTTTAAATATCTATATCTTAACCGTATTTGATGCTATCGGATTGTTCTAGAGTGGGTTTTACTCGGGTCTGAAAGCACATCTAAGATGTAAGAAATTTAATTTCCTTTAAAAAGGGCTCAATAAGTTGATATATGTGGTTTTTTAACGAAAAATGCTAATCTTTAAAGTGCTAACTTTATTTTGTTAAGCTTTCATTGCACTTCATTACCTTCATCAGAACAAAATTTGTTATTAAAAAGTAATATCAAAAATATAAATAAGTACTGGGTGATCATTTAAATTCCTACAAATTTGATGAGCCCATAGCTTGAAACCTATTAAGATATCGAGAAGGAATGTGACTGAACGGCTTCTGGAATTGAAAATATTTTTTTTTATTGGTGAACCATTTTACCTATTTAAAAAACGCCTCAGCTAAATCGAACTCTCAAAAACGCGCGTTTTTTAAAGTTACCATGGCAACATCAACAACTCGAGAAACGAAGTCTAAATGACAGGTTTTTTTTATTATCGATCTGACAGTAGTACTGTGTTACGTCAAAACCTTTATTCGAACAATATCTAACAATTTCAATTTTATAAACGAAAATGGAAAGTACAGTTGGTATTGTTTGAGATATTAATATTTCGATTTTTCAAATCTGAGGAAATGGTATTTAAATTAATACTATCAACATTCTCAGAACTCAATAAAGTTGAGCTTCCATCAAAATGCAAATTGGTTTGTTTTTCTCATTTCCATGACAACGCAAGGTATACTGATGTATCACCACGAGTTCAACCATTTTACATTATTAGTTCTTATTTCCGATTCTTGTTGTTGTAGTAGATACCAGTATTCATAATTTCAAAGTGCACCAATAAAAAAAATAGCGTAAAGTATTCGTGGATAACTGGTCTCTAAAACACTTGCTCTATTTCGAGCACTCCGGCTTCGCCGTTGTGCTCGAAAAATCGCGCGTGTTTTAAAGACCTTAATATCCACTTATACTTTAATATACTATTTTCCCACTGTTGTCAATTTAGTATTTTTTCCATAGACTCCAGGTTTTTTTGGATATCAATAACTTGGACACTTTAAATGAAATAACCTGTATGTTTTTGGACCGTCGGATCGGCTGAAGCTTCTACTTTTTAAAAATATATGGTTTTACAGCAATTTGAGGTGTTCTGGGGAGCAGACTATCTTTAAAAAATAGACTGCAATTCGTTGAATACAGTAATTCAGTACATTTTTGTCAGCGCGTAACTTCTGAACTAGTCATGACATCGAGAAGCGATTCAGTCAATACCGCTTCTCGATATCTTTTTCGGTTTCCAAATGATTACCCAGTATATCAACACTTTAGGAACATTTTGTTATTTGAGCTATTTAGTAATCCAAAGGTATACTTTGGCAAGTTTATCTGAAACTGTGAAAGGAATGCAGTCGAAAACATTCGACATTGCCACCTTTAACTATGAAAAAGCTGAACAATATTAAACAATATTAACAATATTAAAAATATGATTAAACGTTAATTTTATAATGTGCTTGTTTCTTTGGATTTATTCTATTAACATTATTTTTTCAATTTATGAATATTAAAAAATTAACACTTTTCCAAATTTGTTATGGGTTTTTTGAAGCTCTGGCAGCGTTGTACGAAAACCATACTGACCACACCCTCCGAATTACATAATTGGTGATTTGTATCGAACAGCTGCCTTCTTATTGGCAAGCGCGTGCGTGAGATCTTCCCTCTCACTTCGTCAATTGACTGATATTGATTTATCCAGTGACGTTGGTATTGTCATTGACATTTGTATTTTCGGTTTTACTTGGTAAAATAGGTACCGTACGCCATTTGTACGTTTGACAGATAGGCACCATGTTTTTCCTCGCCTCTTATCGATGCCGCATAGCTTCAGATATACTTGCCAAACAATACCTAATTCAACATACTTTGAGAAACCTGTTTCCTTGTGTTTTTTAATTGGAAATGTAGGGACAAAATGGTATGAGAAGCATTTTATGAAAAAGGAATAAGCAAACTTACCAGGATTTTGTAGATTCTCTTGGGGTTGATTTTGAAGTTTTTGCAACTCGACAGGATGTACTTGTTTTGCTAGATTATCGACTATTTCAGATTGCCTCGAAGTTCCAGGTTTATGAAGTTCTTCATCAACAACAACTGTACGAATTTTTGGTTTTACAATGGGTTCTTCCATATTATTTTTAAGCTCGGGAGAAGCAAAATCATGATTATTGAAAAATGGTACAAGAATTCTATCCAAAAATGGTGTTTCAATAACTGTACTACATTTTTTGTTGCCATCCTGTAACTTTGGCGTAGTTGCTTCAAACACACTATGTTTTTCTGTACTGCAAACATACTCAGCATTGTTACATTTATTCGAGATTTCCGCAAACTCCTTGTCCCCTCGAATTTTTAATTCAGAATCCATTGCTACCATTGAATTTTCATTACTTTGAGAAATGTCAACAGAATTTTTATAACATTCCATTAAATCGAACTTGTTGACATTTTGCTGAATCCCTTCATTTGGTAGTTGTCTGTTATAGCTAACAAGTGATTTGTTAAGTGCTTCAGGTGCTAAACTATATTCAAGACTTGTCGCTGGTATTTCAGTGTTAGCTAATGTATCAAGGTCTGTTTGGCTCATGGTATTTGTTTTGAGCGTTTCGGACAGTGACTGATTGGCTGTTTCATCTTTAATTGTTTCTTCATCAATAGTGACTTTGTGTCCTGATTTAACTTTTGGGGTTTCTTTATCAATAACTGTGTTTTCTTGGTTTTGTTCCTTTACAAAGTTTTCTATAATTGTTTCTTGGTCATTGATATAATCTTCCTTATTTTGATTACTTTTCAAAGTAGGATCTTCTATTACTGATGAATATTTTATTTTTTCTATATCGACAAATTTATGTTCTTCCAGGAGTTCTGTTTTGTTATTTTTACCATTATTAAAAGAAACATCTTTGATTGGTACCTGTCTTAATTCAATTTTATTGATACTTTCATCGCCTTGGATCGGATCTATTGCAAACAAAGTATTATGGTTTTCTTTAGTATCATTTACTTTATATTGACGCATGTCTTTTGATTCATTGTCATCAGATTTAAAAATTGCATCTTCTAATCCTTTTGCAATTGCCAATTTTTCTTCAAAATTGTCAATTTTGAATTCTTCCTTTTTTAATAATACAAAACTTGCATCTTTTGATATTGCTATTTTTGTAAATTCTTCTTTATCATGAATTACGTCTGCAAGTATCTGCTTTATTACAAAATCATTGAGTGTAACTGTTAACTTTTCTTCTATATCTTTAGTATTTTCCTTGATGTTTTGGGGTTTTTCCATAATAATATCTTCCAACAGTTCTTCTGAATTTTTATCACTTGCATGTATAATCGAATTTTGACCAGCAGCTTTCTTTGGTTGCAATTCATTTGGTGAAACAGCGTCAGAATGATCGTTTAAAACATTAAATTCTTCAAGATTTGATGAGGTATCAACTTCAACTTCTTGAACTGTTTCTACAATAGTCAATTGATTTTCATGCAATTCTTGATTTCCATTTTCGAATCTGAATGTTTCAACAATAATTTCCTCCGCAATTACATTGTCTGCTTCAGTAATGTCTAGTTCTTGATGTGTACTTTCGGACCCATGTAACTCTACAGGAACATGATTTCCAATAGTAGAATTGGTGTTCTTTTGGTCTAAGATCTCATTACCTGTATCTAGGAGTTTTTCTTGTGAGATTGGTAAACAATTTATTGACTTATACGATACATTATTATGGCATTTCTTTAGATTAGAAGGTAGAGATTCATTATTTATTGTTTTAGATTTGTTGGACATTATTTTTGAAACATCTATGCCATCTAATTTTGCTAAATCTAGGATTTTATTTAAATCATGTCTGTATTTTCTTGGTCGTTTCTTAATTGTATGCCTCATTCCACTTGACAGTTTTCTAATCTTCTCCCTTTTCACGTATTTTCGGCAGTTAGACTGTTCCCTAGGTTGCACATTTTTTACGTGTACCAACTTTTGTTCTTCCATCTTATTCAACTCATCAAGATTGAACGAAAGCGAATTGTCTCCGACATTCGTTGTGGTCGTACCATAAAACTGTTTCGTTGATATATCTTCCATTTTTGTCAACATTTTTTTTGTTTCATCAATTACGTTATTGTTTTCAGTTCCCGTTCGTTTAATGTCGTCGTTGGTTTTTTCATTAATTTCTTTCGAGGATTTCATTTGTTTCAATATTATTGCCTTAGGCGCATTTTCTTCCTTTAATGATATAGTATCTAGTTCCTTTTTTGTAATAATGCCCTCATTAAACAGATTTGATCTTTTTAATTGGGAATCTTGAACAATATCTGTGGCCTCTTTGTAGACTATTCCTTCAGAAATTACAGCTCTAGCATTTCCATCTACACTTTCTTTCTTCTGGGATATGTTGTGATGTGATTTTTCATTTGTGATTTCGTTTTGTAAATCCACTTCAAGATCTTTAACGGGCTCTTTGGGGATGATTTCTCCACCTACGTTTTGTGAATGTTCTTGTACAATATCTATAACTTCTTGAATGATTTCTTCAGAAATGATAACAGGTCTTATTTTTTCATCCAG
>CAJUYH010001493.1:21499-33690 GCA_910591685.1 Galerucella tenella | reverse complement strand
GAATGATTTCTTCAGAAATGATAACAGGTCTTATTTTTTCATCCAGAGTTTCCTCCATCAAGTCTATTCTTGTCTCATGTGAGTTTTCATTTATTATTTCGTTTTGTAAATCAACTTCAAGATCTTTAACTGCGTCTTTGTGAATAATTTCTCCAGATACGTTTTGCAAATGTTCTTGAACAATATCTGTAACTTCTTCAGAAATGATTTCTTCAGAGATGATAACAGGTCTCATTTTTCCATCTAGATTTTCCTTCATGAAGTCTATGCTCGTGTCATGTGATTTTTCATTTTGTGAATCCACTTCAAGATCCTCTACTCGATGTTTGTTAATTATTAGTTCAGATATGTTTTGCAAATGTTCTTGAACAAAATCTTTAACTTCTTCGTGAATGATTTCTTCAGAACTGATAACAGGTCTTATTTTTTCATCTAGATTTTCCTCCATCAAGTCTATACTCGTGTCATGTGATTTTTCATTTGTGATTTCATTTTGTAAATCCACTCCAAGATCTTCTACTGGAATTTTGTTAATAATTAGTTCAGATATGTTTTGCAAATGTTCTTGTTGAACAAAGTCTTTAACTTCTTTGTGAATGATTTCTGCAGAAATGATAACAGGTCTCACTTTTCCATCTAGATTTTCCCCCATCAAGTCTGTTTTTGCCTCATGTGATTTTTCATTTGTAATTTCGTTTTCTAAATCCACTTCAAGATCTTCAACTGGCTCTTTGTGGATGATTTCTCCTGATACGTTTTGCAAATGTTCTTGTACAATATCTGTAACTTCTTCGTGAATCATTTCTTTGGGAATTATATTAGGTTTCATTTCACCATTTAGATTCTTCTCTTTCAAGTCTATACTCATCTCATGTGATTTTTCATTTATTATTTCGTTTTGTAAATCCACTTGAAGATCTTTAACTGGCTCTTTGTTGGTTATTTCTCCAGATTCGTTTTTCAAATGTTCTTGAACAATATTTGTAGCTTCTTCGTGAATGATTTCTTCAGTAATGATAACAGGTTTTACTTTTCCATCTAGATTTTTCTCCATCAAGTCTATTCTTGTCTCATGTGAGTTTTCATTTATGATTTCGTTTTGTAAATCAACTTCAAGATCTTTAACTGCATCTTTGTGAATAATTTCTCCAGATACGTTTTGCAAATGTTCTTGAACAATATCTGTAACTTCTTCAGAAATGATTTCTTCAGAGATGATAACAGGTCTCATTTTTCCATCTAGATTTTCCTTCATGAAGTCTATGCTCGTCTCGTGTGATTTTTCATTTGTTATTTCGTTTTGTAAATCCACATCAAGATGTATAACTGGCTCTTTGCGGATGATTTCACCAGATAAGTTTAGCAAATGTTCTTGAACAATATTTGTAGCTTCTTTGTGAATGATTTCTTCAGTAATGACAACAGGTCTCACTTTTCCATCTAGATTTCCCCCCATCAAGTCTGTTCTTGTCTCACGTGATTTTTTATTTTTAGTTTCGTTTTGTAAATCTTCTTTAGTAACCTTAACGATCTTTTTGTGCATTATTTCATCAAAAAGCGTACCAATACTCGTTATATTCATGCTCTTATCCCCATTTTCTTCTATTCTTTTTTGGTTTTCTTTCTCAGTAATGACTTTTTCCTCCAAATGTTCTTCAACCTCACTAGTTGTCATTTTCTCAGCCATTTCTCCAGAAACATTCGTGATTTTTGCATTTTTATCTTCATGTGATTTGTCGATAATATTTTCGTTCTGTATATCTTCGTTAACAACAGAAGTTGCCATTTCTTGAAGATCACTGGCGACGTTCGATTTCATATCTTCAGGTTCTTCCAAATTCTCTATATTCGCTTGATTCGATTTTTCGGTTGTGGTTACGTTTTGAAATGTTTGTTCACTAAGACTTGCTGACACATTTTGGTAAGTTTCTCCAGAAATTTTGTCAGCACATGTGCTATTATTATCATTTTCGTTTATAATTTGAGGAATTTTTGTACAATGGGTAATTTCTTGTTGAGCATCACTTTGAACTCGATCAAGTTGAATTTTTTCCTTTCCAGACGATTTCTTTGGTTTAGATACATTATTCAATTTCAAAGGCGATTTAATCTCTTCATCCTCTATTTTCGTTTTTAAAATTCGTTTGTTTCCAATTAGATCTTTCTTTGATTTGAAGATAGACGAACAGCTTTTACGCGTTTTGTTTTTATCAACTTTATTTTTGGAACCAGTTTCGCTTACTAATTTTTGACTTTCTGCAATCGATATAGATGTAGATCTCAATTTTGTTTCAACCGATCCTGCTACTGTTTCCGTTTCTTCTGTATAAGATTTCGATCGAGAGTTCCTAGAAGCTCTTATTGTTGTTGGAAGAGAAACAGTATTAACATTTTTTGTGGAAACTATTACACATTTTTTATCGTCCTCAGGTTTATTATCCAAATGCGTCTCTTGGTAACTGCTTCTACGGCTAGCTCTACTAGTTTTCTTTGTATCCTTATTATATTTGTCAATAAGTTTATCTATTTCTTCTTGTTTAAATAAAAATTTGACGGATGTGCAGACTTTTACTGATTCTTTAATCTCTCTTGTATTAGCAGTAGTACTTTCAATTTCAATGCTTTTAACTTCTTCAGAACCAAACTTTTTTCTAAATTTCGTACTATCTTTTTTTAGTTCTTTTCGTTTCTTTACTTACTTTATCACTATTTTTAGTTGAATTTGTTCTTGATCTCTGTTTATTAATACTAGCAGTTTTAGTCCTTATTTTTTTATCAGCTCTATATTTTTTGTTCCCTTCAATTTCATTCGAATAAAGATCTGTTTTAACCTTCTTCGTACAAACAGTTTCTTCCACATCTTTGGATTTCCTTTTACTAAGATTCTTATCCTTTATAAAATCTTCCTTAATAAACGTTACATCTTTAGACATCTCCTTCATTCTTTTTTTTGTATCCTTTTTGGTCTCTTTGTTTTTCTTTGTGTGACTGTCTTTAATTTTATCTTCAAGCAGAATTATGTCTTTAGTTTTATATTTGATGAAATCTTTAATTTGTTTAGTAGATGTTCCTGAAATAATATCTTTTGTTTCCCTTTTAATATGATCAATATGTTTATTTTCATTTGTGATTGCAATTTCTGCTTTTTCCAGGGATATTTCTTCTTTGACAACAATTGAATCTTCGTTGCTTTTTTCTTTCAGTTCTGAAAAACTTTCTGGTGTTACTTTAATTGAATTTGCATTGTTTGAAACAGTATCATCCAGTATGCTCAAATTTTTCAATTTGATAACCTCAATATCGTAGTTATCGGACCTTTCTTTTGGTTGATCTGCTTTAGTGTCACTCTTTGAATTATTTACTTCCAAAGCATCTACGATCTCAAGCATTTTCGTGTGGTCGTTCCTTTTTGGTGCAATTATAACGTCCGATAAAATTTTTATTTTCTTACTAATTGGTATTTCGTTAATTTGTGATTTGACTTTGATATCTTTTGTTTCCAAAATCGGTTGTTCAATGTCTTTTTCGCAAATTTGTTCAACTTCCTGCATTTCTGTTATATCTGTCCCTTCTTTTTTTAATCTTTGTACCAATTTTTCAGTGGTAAATTTGACGGTGTTTTTACAAGACAGTTTATATCGTAATTTCGGTGGTATGTAAATGGGTAAATTAACATCGGCAGGAAAAGAATTTTTATTCACGATTTCTTTTTCCGGCGCAAGTTCTTTAACAGTGTGTGCATTATTTGGAGGGACAATTTCAGTGTCGGCAACTGTATCTTCTTTTTCTTCCAGTCTCATGATGCTTACATAAGGATTTAAATTATTTTCATAAGATTTAATTGCTGCCTTTGTTTTTGGTTTTTTGCTGTTATTAATTTTTCTTGGGGTAGTCACTTTGCTATTGTTACAAAGAATTCTTGGTTTATAATTAAATACATGATTTTCTTCGTCTGTATCTTCATTATAAATTACCTCATTATCGTCGATAAATAATTTGTTGAATGCACTGTCGTTACTGTCGCTATCAGTGGTATCTTTATTGGTAGAATAATCGGGCAATTGATGGATTTTCACGTTGTTAATAGGTAGAGTATTTTTAAACTCTTGTGGTTTCATGATATTTTCGAATATATTTTTTCTATAAGCGCTTCTAGTCATACGCTTTTCATCGTCAATGATTTCCGCTAAGTCGATTTTCTTTCTCAATCTATTTCTTACATTTTCATTTTTTGCATTGGCCGATTCTTTTTTTGATTTTGTCGTTTTAACATGTTTACGTTTCCTTTTACTTTTGGGAGTTTCAGATTTTTGTTTTATTTCTACTGTTACTGAAGCTAAAAGATGCAAGTCTTCGAAATGTTCTTCATTCAACAGTTTATCTTTGTGAATATTCCAATCTGGATGTGTAGAATCATGGGGTGAATCAAAACTTTCCTTCGAAATATTTTCTATTGTCTCATCCAAATTGTTTATCGAAAAACTTTTCCCCTCTTCCAATGTACTAGAATCATTCAAGATCAGTTCCTTATTATTTATTATACTGTTAATTATTCCAGGTTCTGAAAGATTTGTTTTAGTTTCTTCTGAAACAACAATTTTTGTTGTTTCTATATACTCTGAATTGGTATTTTTTTCATCTTTATTGCGTGTAACATCTTTGGGTATCTCAAAACAAATTTCTTCTTCAATAACTGGTGCCTCTACAATTACTTCATTAATAAATGGCGATTTATAAAACGAATATTCGTGGCTAGTTTCTATAGAATTCGTAGCATATTGAGATATTGCTTCTAAATTGTCTCGTTTTTGTTCATAAACATGCCGCTCAACTCGTAATTCATCACAATTTTTCAATAAATGTTCATTTTCGATGCGTTTTTCATCCTCAACAGAACATTCTATATTAGTATCCACTATTGCTAGTTTATTTTTCGATTCTTTCATATTTTCAGCAGCAACTTGTTCAATTTCAATAACCGGGACATTTTCGATGCTTGAAGTAATAACATTGTTTGTACTTTGTTCAATATCAACCAGAATTATTTTTAATTCTTCATTTCCTTTTTTCTTGTTATCAATATTATGATCATTTCCTTCGACAATCTTGATACTTTCACTATTCTGTTGCTCATTTTTATTCTTGTTAGAATCTAGCATCTCTTCTTCTGTCGATGTTTTTTCTTCATTTTGAGTTGGTTCTTCATTGATGGCAGCACCATCAAAAAGAAGAGTTTCACGTTTTCCTTGCTGTTTTTTATCAAATGCCATATCTTTGATTTTAGATGTATCTCCTTCAAAGCTAAGGCATGTTTCTTTATCAACCCCTCCAGTTTTTATACCTTCATATTTAATAGTACACGTTTCATCTTCATTTTGAGTAGATGTTTGTTCTATTACAACTTCTTCAGTTTTGCCACCACGGATTTGTAAAGTGGGCTCTACAATTTCTAATTTATTTTCTCTCAAAAACACATTATGTATATCTTCTTCTTCATTGCTATTAAGCAAAGTCTGCATTGATAACATATCTACGTCTACATTGTCCGCATTGTCTGTTATCTTCATGTTTATTTCTTCAAAAATAACAGTACTTTCTTTTTCCATAATATGTTCAGAACGAGAAATCGTTTCATTGGCTACAGAGCATTCAGTTTCTATTTGTCCTTCCCTTTTGTTTGCAACATTAGTTCCAAAAGCAACTTCTACATCTTTACATAGCTGTACCTCCACATTTCTGATATTAAAAGGCACGGTTTCAATTTTTTCTTCAAAATTTGGTACTTTTTGACTGTGATCTTCCGTTAAAATTTCAACATTCCTATTGTCTTTTACGAATTTTGTATCAAAACTACTTACAGATTCCTCATTTTCATTTATTTCTGGTACTTCATATGCATGTTCATCTTGAAATATTTCTTCATCATTATTAATATTTATTTGATTATCATTAGTATGTCGAATTTGGGATATTTCTTCCTCTTTAGTATGGCATTCATCATCAATTCCGTTTATTTGTTCTCCAATTTCTGTTACTGTTCCTATTATTTCATTTGTCGCTATTGTATCTTCAAATTGACCAAGACCTGAAACTTTGATCGACTCATTTTCATCAATAACAGCTTTCTCATTGATATTAATTATAACTTCACCATTCTCTGTTTGATCATCATCAGTATGCAAAGATTGTGATATTTCTTCTTCTTTGGTGAGAGTTCCATGAATTTCTGTGCCAGGTTTGGTTATTTCGTGTACGATTTCTGTCACAGTTTCAATGTTTTCATTTAATTTTGAATTATCCTCGTTTATGGTTATAGTTGAAGTTTCCGCTTCTTCTCTATTAGTAACAACTTCATTTACGTTCACATCAAAATTGATTTTAGTTTCTTTATTTTCTGTTTGGTCATCAGATGCAGCTTGGAATTGTTCTTCCTCATCTTTTGTATCTGTATTAGTTATTCGTTTACTTTCAAATGTAGAAGATTCGATTTCTACATTTTGTGACTCATTAGTAACAATTTTTTCGAAAACAGCATCAGCATTGATCGTTTGTACTATTTCTGTTTCTATTTCTTCGTTTGGTGTTGGTTTAATCTCATGTCTGTCTTCAGCATAAATTTCAATATTTTCAGTTTGGGATAGTTTTTCCTCACCTATCAATTCTACATTTGTTGGTATCGGTACAAGATCATTTTTTTTATTATCGACTGCAACTTTGTCAGTACTAGCATTAGTCAGATGTTTTTCTTCAAAATCTTCGTGGGATCTTAAAGTGTATCTTCGCGGCAGTGTATTATTTGAAGTTTCAATGTTACGCAAAGTTTCTTTAGTACTATCATTAGTATTTGCATCCTTTGTGAGTGAATCTTCTAAATTCTCAATACCTTTATCTAAAACGGATTTTTTATTGTTAATGATTAGGACTTCTGTAAGTACATCGGGTTTGGTTTCATTTGATGTATGGAATTCTGTAGAATTGATGTTTTCTTCAAGAGCAACTTTTGCTTTATTTTCAAGAGTACATTCTGTTCCTGTACTCTTACCTTCAATAAAAAAATGATTAAAATCAGATAAAGTACACTGGTAGAGATTTATTTTTATTTCTTTTGGGCATATTTCCCTATATTTTTCATGTCCCTGTTTGCTGACATCATTAATAGGTATTTCATTCTCCAAACTAATTTTACATAAAGATTGGTCTTCATAGGAAGATGAAAGAAGTCCAGAGCCCGATACTTCTGTTAAATCGTAATTGGATACTTCTGTTAAATCATAATTGGATTCATTGCACTTGTTTGCCGTAATGAATGGGTCTGTAGAGTCCATACTGATAAATTGACTAGAATCTGCAACATTATGAACACCAGATGCCTTGTCTATTATTCCAAAATTGTTTGGTTTACTATTATTGCACTGCCTATTGTTTATTTTGTCTTGAAATAATTCAGTGTCTACATTTACATCCAAGATATCTACTTTATTTTCACTTTGTTGTGAAGAGTTTGATAACATCATGGTGCTTTCTTCTGACTTTTTATTTGTTGCTGGTACTACGATTTCTATTTTATTTTCATTTTGTTGTGAAGAATTTGATAAAATAGTATGTGCGAGATCTGTTCTTTCATCTGTGGTTATAATAGCTGGTAATTCGCTTGTGGTTGAATCGTCACTAATGTCAATAATTTCTTCAGTACTGAAACCAGCCACAACTGATTTTTTGTCACTTTCCAAATTATAATCTGTTAAATGGCTATCAATGTCTTGTAACCACTTATCTCCGTCGTTTATTCGGATTACATCATTTTTGTTAAATGTGGATCTTATAGTATTTCCAGATCGATAGTTTTTTGTCGTAGGTGGATTTTGGTTTAAAGTCAAATTAGTTGTTATCATATTTGAATTTTTAATCCTTCTCTTTTTCTTGCCTTCTATTTCTTTTTCGAAGAAAACTATTTCTTCATCACTATCTAATCCACTTTCGTCTAAGCATATTGTGTAAACATATTTGGAATTTTTATTCACCTCTTTTTCTTGGTTATCAGATATTGCTCTGCATTCATCTTTGATTTCATCAACGTCTTCCTCCAAAGTTGGGGAGAGTTCATACTGAAAAGAGTTGGAGAAAACAAAAATTAACTAATTAATAAGAGACGTACTTTTTATTTTTTTTTTTCATCTAGTTCTCTTTGGAAAATATTAAATGGAAGTATACAGTATAAATAATAGTAGACCATATTAGCAGCAAACTGCCGAAATCGCAATCAATTCATTTTTCCTATCCATATTTGAAGAAACGTGTAAACTACATTCCAAGATATTTCATTTTAACATAACACCAACATGATTGATTCAAGAGAGATTCTCTCATCCGGTAGTCATCAATCTGATAACAATAGCACACTATCGTATCGTAATAATCGTACTAAAGTCTGTCCCAATGGGAACTTGAAGCTATTTTAATAAGATGAATAGACGTTATTTGCTAGTTGCCGAATACTAATTACTTCAAATTTTATTCTATACAGGTACTTAACTTAGATTTAAATATTTACAGGATGAAACGTTAACTTTGTTGGTTAACATTTCAGATATTAAAAATGTGCAATTTCTTCACAATTTTGATTTTTGGTAGAATAGTTTATATATGTTTCCTTAAATTATTTCATTCAAATATTTAATAAATTATTTCACTTTTGTGATTTGTGGTGGAATAAACTAGTAGATCAAAAATCAATTTTCTAGAAGTATTTTACCGCGAAATTTGAAATTTTGTACGATCTTTAAATAAGGATGAGAAAGGTTGCGGCAGGTCTTCTCTCATCGTCTGTTGACATAGCAAATTTGGAACTGTGCAGTAATCCATTGATTAATTTTTTTCTACCTGTTTAAAAACAAAAGATGCCGTTTTACCTTAAGAATCTGGATTACTGAACAGTTCCTGGGATTAACAGTTCCTGGGAAAACAGTTTACTTGCACATAAAACAGTTTCTGGAGAGTCTGACTGTTTTTGGGACACAGGTTCTGGTTTGACGAGAAATTTTTCTGGATCATAGATTCCTGAGTGGCAAACAAGCCTGTGGGTCACAGTTCCTGTTAAACTAAGAAGTTTCCCAAATACCGATTCTGCAGACGATCCATAGTACCTACATAGACATCTACATCATCAACATCATCGTCTACTTCAAACAACTGTGTTATTGTTCTAAGTATTTTTTTGTTGTATTTGCTACTAACTCATCTTTTTTGTAATTTCAATACTGTAATTATATACATTCTTTTTACTCTATTAGTTTTATTTATAATACAGAAACTTCAAGTTTTAGGAAAGAAAATTAGTGGCGCCCTAAAATTACTTTTTCTTTTTTTTTTTCTAGTTTTGCGTAAGTAAATTATTTTCTTTATATTAATAAGGTAACAAGGTCCTGCGAACTGGCTAAGGTTACCTCCAAATTTTTTGGTTAGTTAGGCAAGAACCTGCATTATCCACTTTAAATTTTTTCGTCATTCAACATCATAATTTCATCAGCGAAATTGAGCAACTTTTGTTTCATTGGCGCTCAACTTTAAATAGTGTAATAAAACAACAATCTGGTTTCAAGGAAATTGGGTTGTACCTGTATAGGTTACGGAGCAGGTAGTTCCGTCGCTCCTATGGTTTACAACTATTTGTTTTTTTTTTCAATTCCTATTCAACGAGTTAGCAAAAGTGCATATTCTTTACGGAATCCTGAACGTTCATGATGATCTTGTGTCTCAAAATCCTACAAGTTCTGTTCGCGACATAATTACAAATTGTGCCAATATGATAGGGGTAGGAGAATCAACGAATTATAGACTTTTGCGTGAGAGAAAATGCCAGAGCCTCGGTGAACCTATTCCTCACCCGGAGAAGAAACCAGAAATTGACGACGATGTGAAAACAGTGCATTGGACAAGATTGAGCAAGCCGCCCAGAATGACGAAAACTTGCCACAACTATCAAGAACTAGAGTATGGAGAATTCTTCATGGAATGAGCTTTCGGTGGGAAAGGCAAAGTTCAAGAGCTTTGTAATCGATGAGATGGCAAAAGGTGGGGGTATTATTAGACATCGCTTACCCCATTATCATTGTGAGCTGAACCCAATGAACTTATATGGTCAAAGGTTATGTTGCCAGGAACAACAAAACTTTTAAACTTCAAGAAGTACGGCAACTTTTGATGGATTCATTGGCGAACGTGACTGCCGAAAACTGGCAAAGCACCATAATACATGTTATAGCTGAGGAGGGAGAATGTGGGATCCTGATTTTATACGAATTAATCGTTAATTATCAACTTAGGACAACACGATTTTTCTGATGGAGAATTTAGTTAATAATGTTGTATATATCATAATAAAAGTAATGTTCACCTGCAATAATTTTTTATAATTTTTTAATATTTCACAAGAATATGTGTGTATATAAAACTTAGTGCACAATTACTTTGTATTTTCGTTATATTAATTAAAATAAATGTTAAGCAAAAATCATGAACAAACCCTAACCCTGTTCTACGGGTATGGACCGTTTGGTTCACTGCGCATGCTTCATTTGCATTTTATTATAATTGTTATTTGACCGATTACCGGATGGACTGGTCACAATTTCTTTTTTCTTGACTAGATACATTGTAAAACATAAAACAGTAATTGTTGTAAACTAACACCTTCATTACTTCGCGTGTACATTCCAACTCAACTAAATCTGAATACCGGTGACGTGACCATTCCGCCATGCTTTTTAGACTGACCCCTCTACCCAGGCGTTGCAACGCATTTTCCGGTTTCAGGCGGGGGAGTGTAAGGTATTGGATTTTGTACAAACATAGTTAACAGTTATAAACTCGATATCAGAACAATAAGTGTCTTGTACTACAATTCATAACACATACAAAACATCTTTTGAGGTTATGTTGTGACATTTACAGCCAATCATCGATACCATGATTTAATAGAGAACAAGGAGTGTTACCGCCCACGACCAATCAAAAAACCTTACAAAATCAGCCAATCAGAAAATAATGTGCTACTTTCACTTAATGTCCTTACTAAATACAATGTTCACAGTTCACAATTTATTGTAAAAATTAATGAATACGAGTAGGATTTGGTAATAGTTATGACATTCATTCCAAACATTAAGCATATGATTGGGAATATATCTTTTTGGAAGGTGCGCAGGACATGACGGAAATTCGTCCTCCGTGGGAGCACATCTTGTTCTCTATTACACCATGCATCGTTACCACTTCATTTTGGCGAGTGTTACCGCAAATAACCTTAGGTTCATAACCAGCAGCTAGCTAAAAATTATCTACTATCTAGTATAATATTGATCACATCCTATTTAATTTAAGCTGGCAAATATTAATTATCTATTACCTATTATAATTGCTAAGATATACCTTCCATTTTATGATGAAATTATTTAGGCATCATTCTACCCTCAACGTATTATTTTTAATTGTAGGTATCGACGTTTTTAATAACGGCAGATAGGACAATGGAAACTTTTCAATAAAAGTAAATTTGTTTATTTCATTTGAGATTAAAAATCCTAAATGAATTTGGACAAAAAATTCTTATCATTTACACGTTCCTTCAAATATCTTGCGATGGGAAAAATATAGTGACATGAGTTCTCCCCACTTGTTGCAGAATGTACTATTTTTTAACAAGACCAACTTCGTAAAGTTTGGTTTAGTAGAGCTGGAACTATGAACGTTTTTTCCTATCACGTTCCCCCTATAATATACGCAGAATTTTTCGAAGGATTCGATAATAATTTTTGTCTACGATCACATAGGAAAGTGACATATATCACACTGTCTAGTTCTATGAAAAGTGGCCTTTATTAATACACGTACGGAAAAAAAACTTATCCGTACGTGTACGGATAAAAAAGCTGTCAAATGAATTTTTATAAAGATTGACCACTGGCAAGCTGTCAAATATACAATTTTTTTTTAGTTTTCCCTATGTAATATCTAAATTTGAAGCGATCTATTCGAAAGGTGAAATTTTTGTCATTTTCTTGATTGAAAAAAATTTAGGGCGCGGTCGAGGATCAAACCCGCGTACTCTTCGTCAGAAGTCCGATGTTGTACCAACTAATCCAAATCAACTGTTATAATAGTAGGAAAATGTAATCATTTTGAAAGGTATTATG
>CAJUYH010001493.1:0-16499 GCA_910591685.1 Galerucella tenella | reverse complement strand
AATATTGATAACGAAACGTAAATACTGTACATTACATTGAAGTGCTTTTGAAATAGTTTCACACAGCATATTTCTTTCAACTTATATATCTATGCTTTCAACATATCAAAAATAAAATTAAAGATAAACCTTCATGTGGTTCTGATAACATATCTGGTATTGCCATTAAAAAAAAACTGCTTTGTCAGTTAATTAATACTCATATATGTCTATGGCTTAGTGTTATAGGGACGTGCTGAATATAGCAATATAGCCACAATACAAAGGTTTCAAAACAAGGTACTGGGAGGAATAGTAAATGCATCGTGGTATGTTTGATGTTGCGATCTACACAGGGATCTAGTAATTCCAGCAGTAGCTAAGGAAATCTAATGATTTTCCAGATAGCACAAGACTAGGATACACGCTACAAAATCACCAGAACATGGAAATGTCGGGACAACCAAAATCAACGGAGAAGGATAAGTAGTTATCACAACAAACAAGTGATTGGTGAGATAGAAGCTAAGAAACAGCTATGGGTAATATCTTAGAATTAGTCACCAGTTTTTAAATACTTCAAAGCAAAATAGTTGGTTGGTCATTTTTCACCAGTTGCAGTTTCCAACGAGAAAAAAAACTACCTCGGAGGTCAATAACAGTAAAAGAAGTTTCATCTCCTCCTAACCTCTTAACGAAAACCAGAAGAGAAAAATTGTGTGCAATGGGCTATACTGACGGCAACGACTCTCCTGCATGGGAATCACAGGTCCCCCAGCGCGGCCTTAGATCTTCCTCCACTTCAACTATATGTACATAGGATCGCTCTGGTAAATGCCTACAGCGATATCCGGAGATCAAACGGGACTTATTGCATATTGAAGATGTCCACAAACATTATGTTTGTGAAACAGGATTTTGAACTCACTTAATATGGTGTTAGTAACGAGCGTGAGTTAACACGAAGGAGTAGGAATAGGGAGTAGAGTACTAATACCAGCCCTGGTAAAAAATATTCCAAGCAGAACTATTAATAATGCATGGTTGGTAACACAAAAGAAACTAGATTTCTCTCTAGAATTGCACCTTGCACACCATATAAATGGCACCAAACCGATAAAATTGCAATAGCATCAAAGTGTAGAAACTGATCACCTGGGTCGTAACTAATCTGCAGATGCTTTTGATCAAGAAATCTTGCATTGAGCTGTAATAATGTTCAAGTACATACCTACTCATAAGCTTTTTTAAAGATTTTTGTATAGTTTTGTATAGTTGTAGCAAGATGTACAGTGATATGAATGTTGTTTTCAAAACTTCTATCTGTTATTAAAATGTAAAGTAATCCAAGAGGGTTCCACTCTGAAATTAAAACCCGCAGACACATGTTCCTTGTAAGCTCTCCCTGCTTAGTCATTTCTCACTTTGCAACATGATAATAATAACAGACAGAAGGTTTTGTCGGCAAACGATTGTATCAATATATGCTGCACCTATATCTTTTAATTCATCTTGACTTCAAAGTTTTCATTGAACACAATTTTTAATATCGTTTAACAAATAGTCTTTGTTCCCATTGGATATAACATACATTTTAATATCTTTATTCAATTGAAAATTGTTTTATTAGCATTAAAATCTCGAGCATTGTCGAATTTGTCACTATTTTTGTGTTCCCATAAAACTTTATTTGTAAAATTGCTTTTTTTTAGCAATAAAAATCTAAAATCAATGTTCTCAAAGTACCTAAAGTAGTGACCTGACTATTCTAAAGTAATCTGAAGAAATAGAACTGTATGTACTAGGTAATCTAAGATGATCAAAGTAAATTTGGAAAAATCTCGGACAATTCTAGACAATTTGAGGAAATATACGGTAGTTTGAGATAATCTGAAGTAGTATTATTCTGAGATAATTAAATTTATAGATCATCTCTTTCAAAGGTAATATTCATACACTGGTATGCAACCACTATAATTTTACAGGTGATGGAATACCAGCCTGTTTATTGTTTATATATTAATCTGTCATCTCAAGAATCATAATAATAGTAAAACTATCGAATTATTTGATATAAATACATGTATCCAACTTACATTATGATCACCATTTAATGTTTGTGATGTATTATACAGTCCATCATCTGTTCCATAATCACTAGTACTGGCATTTCTGTATATAGATAGTGATGGATCTGGAGACAAAATACTGTCCAATGAAAATGGTAGTGGTTTATCCCTCAGTGCATCTATTTTTTCAAAATGACCATTTTTCTTTAATAATGACCTAAAAGCAAAGCATAATAATTTGGTCATGACATAATTTCACGTACACACTGCTGCTTATAATAGAAAGGAATATAAGAAACCTACTTACACTGTCATATTTTCTAATAGAATGTATTTTAAATTATGCTGAGTTCTAATGTTAACGAAAATCTCAATAATTGATTTCATTGATCTCTCTGTAATTTCGCTCCTCTTCAACTGTTTACTCTCAAAATAATCATTATAAATATTGAGCAAAAGTCTAATCACTCTATCTTGAGTTTGGTTTTCCCTATTTTTTGAATAATATTCCCTTTTATACAGGATTTTGCATTCCAAAATGACATATTGCATAAGAAATTGTGTATATTCTTCAGAGAAGGGATACAATTGTGTAGCCTATAAAACAACAGTTATATCATGAACTCTATATTAACTAGATACAATTGCTAAAATGATAATAATATATGAAATTATTTTTCCAATCTCTGCCAAAAACTGCTCATAGCTGAATATGTTTGTTTCAATTGATAAATGTTGCTCTTACCTTGAAAACAGTTAAATTGTATTCATGTAAATATAACACTTCATTTCTGACAGTATCCACAAATGTTGGAACTTCTCTATATACTTTTCTTTTTGTTTTCATTTTCCTACAAAAATAAGCTTTTTCAAAATAATATTAAGAGTTGCCTTTAGAAGAGAATTATGTATCCTTGTTTTATTTCTTCTGATGTTCCTGACTTCCTTCTTGTCACTTCCATTGAATTGTTAACTTAGGAGAACTTTGAATTGAAGTTTTGTTTGTTATAGATTAATTTACAGTAAAATGTACAAAAAATGAACTTGACAATTTTTTTATCAAACTCAATTGTGAAAAATATCTTAGAACTTTAAAAAAAATTATTCACTACAATAGTTCAATCATCTTCAATATATCTTCTACTTGGTGATGTGGTATTGTTTTTTCTTGGATTCTTCTTCATGTGTTGGAATCATGTGTATCAACAAAAAAACTAGGTTATATGATTTATAATTGATAGTTTTAGTGTACCTGCCTGTAAATTAAACTGATGAAAATGAAAAAAAATTATTTATAAGAGAAATCTAGTATGAATTTGTCTTATATAAGGATATTGAAATTTATTTTTTAGTAAGCTGTAAATGTGAATAAAGTATGTATTATTCATTTATTTAAAAAATGGGGTTTTTATGTGGAACTACTTAAACAGTTTCTTTTGCCAAAATAACAACAAAATATGAACCACACTCAGTATCACCGAATGCTGAAGAAACTCTTCAGTCTTAGGTCTTCTAATATTCAGATCAAATTGTTAAATAATTTAATTACAGATACTCTTTTTCATTGGCTTACACATTAGTAAAAGTAGTTCGACTTGAAAAGTTTTGTTAAAGTAAAATTACCAAATTAAATAAATACTAACTTAATAAATTCCTGAGCAATTCTTCTTGACATCTCACTACTGAAATCATATTCAAAGTGGGATTGCATAAAGTTGTACTTGGTGAATTTTGAAGAATCATCTTTTGATGCTCGGATTATATGACCTGTGAACAACATACATCCTTAAGGTTCAACCATAATCAGAAATTATCAGACAATAACTGGTCATAGCAAACAAGTTTACATTAGTGTAATTCCTATCACTGATTGTATTTTCTTTAAACATTTATGATTGTAGTTGAAACAGACATACAGATTCGGCAAATAAAAATTAAATTATATATGTCCAAGTGGGAAGTGCATACTTCCCCTCCACAAATGCCCACATCGCTAGACATTGTATCATATCTCTGGTATTTTATAGTTTGCTCTCCTCCATTCACAGAATGGCTATATGGAAAATAATTATCTGCCAGATCTGTATATCAACCTTAATTGAAGATCATCAATTTAGTTCAACTTTATTAGTTGAAACAAATAGCACATTGTTCTAGGAAGGAATAACTAAGAAATGTGAAACACTAATATAGCAAGTAATATAAATGTTTGTGACCAATGGACCATACTACACAAATACTGTAAGTCAGTAATTGCTCTTGTCCTGGTTAATATTTTTTAATAAATGTTCAATTTATTTAGAGTAATAGGGTGTTAAAGTGAAATAATTTTAGTTCAACAGAAATATATTACCCCGTGCTTGCATTTTCCCAAGTTGGCATTGCTTTACACAAGTTGGAGTCAGTTGTGGTGTACTGGAAAACATTGTCCTGAAAAAAAAATGATTAAAAACTATAGGTTGTTATGTACCAAATTTATTTTACAGCCTAAAAGAGTAGTAATGTTGAAGAGCTAGTATATAATGGCATGCAATTTCACTGAGCACTAAAATAAGTCCTATATTTTATTTACACTACTAAATGAGTTGGAATGTTTTTTCAAGGGACATTTTATTTACTTCAGTTTCTCAGAAAAATGTTTCAAATCCTAAACAAAACAATATCCATTGTATAAGCACCAACAATTAGGAAGAACATTTATATAAGCAATGCATATCATTATTTAATTACATTCTACTGAAATCCGATTATATTATACATGTTCCAAAGTCACCTCTACAGTATGATCATTTACTCTGCATTCATTATAAAGAGATTTATATTTTGTCTAATTTTCAGATTATAAATATTTTCTTGGAATTCTAATAAGTACATCTACCTATGATCTTAGTGGGGTCTTGGGTTGGAAAGTAAACAAATGGAAAGTGAACCAAACTTCAAGGGCATTATACAATTACTTTCTCAAGTAGCAATATTATACTTTTTAACTGATTACAAATATTTTTATTGAAATTATCACAGAACAGATCAACCCCACAATATTCAAAGTATTGCCATATAAACCCATAACGAAGTTTGGTGAATTATGTTTAATAAAACAAACACCAACAGTTCAATACATTATACATAAGCCATATTAAATGTTTATTAATTGAGAATTTGTTTGTTAAGTAGGTGAATTATAATTATGTGACTTTAAAAAACAGGATGTCTATGTCTGCCAATGTGTGAGTTATAAAAAGAAATAGAAATTACGTTCTAGAAAAACTATGAGGCTGGCTGCATACGTTTAAGCAATAATTTAATAAGTGAAGCAGTACTTACCTTAACTTTGTTTAATATTAAAATGGATCAAAAAAGACGAGAAAAATAATACCACAAAACTGTTTTTAGCAGCCTCCATTGTTCGTATTTAATTTAGTATAGGTTTTTTATTTTTTCTATTTGGGTCGTTTGTCGGTTTGTCCAATACATGCACCGAGTGTAAGTCATAGATTACGTGTAAGCTGTAGTATTTTTTTATCTATGGGCTGGCACTAGTGTGAGTCGTCACAAGGTGCGCTCCATAGACATATTATATTTCTCTATGATGCGATTGGTGCGCTCTTTTTGGCTGAGAACGTGATGTCAAATTTTTTTTGGTGATGTGAGTGAGCACCAAAAAGAACACACTCAATTGAAACTTGCGATTTGCCAACGTATCAAAATTCTATTCAAAAAAAGATTTAAAATATAAGGCAGATTCATATCATCAACATCTAATGAATTAATTATTCACATAGCTCCATGTATGACATTCACTCAAAACCAAAAGATTATTTTGGTTAAAAATTGAACAAATCAAATATTTTCACATTTCCTACTTAAGTCTAGATACACGTTATCTATCCATGACTGATTCCAAAGCAATGCTTTTTTGTATGCGCAAGTCACACACATTTTAAATATCTTCTGTATGTTCCTTGTGGTATATTATTCATTCTTTTTTTAATTTCTTGGGAAATTAAACCACAATATTTTTAAATTCTTTATTTAAATGCTCAAAATAAATTCAAATTTTGCTTGTTTAACTAAACGGAGCAAGTCCCCATCCCCTCTATGGGTATAAAGTGCAGCTAGGTCACAGACAGAGTACACCCATACACCATCTAGGATGGTGTAGGTACTCTGTAGTTAGGGGGAAACGATAATTCAGCTCTGTTCAAAAAGAGTGCTTAAAAAGAATACGCCAAAGTATTTAAGCGAACAGAGCCAAGGTTAGTCTTTCCCAAGGATGTTTTAACATCCTTGAGTCTTTCCCAGGGATGTTAGAACATCCTTGAGTCTTTCCACTAACCTTGGAACAGAACAGCTGATTTTCTCGAGCAGCAGTGGGATTATGAATGATCAAGGGTGTGTTCGGAGAGCACGCTATTTGCACCAATTGGCGCCATCTAGTACTACTCTTCAACTCGAATCGAGTACGCCATTTTAAAACGATGATTGCATTTACTTTACGTGTATCGAGTGGACTGTTCGCACTGCGATCACGAATACTCGATGCGAACAGTCCACTCGATACGTGTAATAGTATCGTAAATGTAGTTATCGTTTTAAAATGGCGTACTCGATTCGAGTTGATCATTCGTAATCCCACTGCTGATTCCGTAAAAAGAGCACAACTTATATTTAGCAAGTGTTATCTGTCAACGTAGGTGTCTCAAGGTAATGCATTTTCGCTTTTCGTCGAGCTGGTGTATTCCATAGAGAAATATATTTGTCCATGGTGTATTCATTGCTTATACGCAGCATTGCTGTATGGGGAGGAAAAATCTCAGCTCACTTCCAAAGATCATATTTCTCTATGCTCACTTCGAAGTGAGTGAAAGAGTACGCACATTGTGTGAGCTGGGATTAACTGAGATCATTGATATAGATCTCACTCAAAAGGAGTGTACCCGTGATCACGCAATCTTTCAGTGCTGCCAACTAACAGTTTTTAAAAATCAAGCTATTTTAATTTCGATAGAAAACTATGTAAGCTCCTTAGGAAATGTTTAAGAGATGAAAATATTGAGCTGGAAATATTCAATTCATCCATAGGCAAGAAGCTAATGTGTATATGAAAATATCTAGTTTTATATCTTGGTGTTGGCGACCTACAACTTTTTTACGTCATGAAACTCTACCAATAAGGTAAAGGAGCATTTTCCCTTCAGACCTGCATTTACACTGTTGCCTATACGAAAAAAATGATTTGTGAAACAAAATGCAGTCAACCTTTTAGTAAAAAAAATAATTCAATACTTATATTTAGAAGTACATTTATCAATTGTCCATAGACATTCTCAATAATTGCGAGTGGTAGGTACATTAAATAACACTTTTCAGCTTTTCGCAAAATGAATATGTAAATTACCGCAGAATTTCTGAATACCCTCATTGCAGTTTCACATTGTTTGAAATATTGATAACAAATGAAACTCGAATACTATTATTATTTTTGAATATTGTCCTTGATTCTCTATACTCAAGGATATTGTACAGCTCCTGTAGTGATAGGTTTTTTAGTTACCCATGGTGAGTCAATTCAAAAAGTTGAGCCGGCAACACTGGCGAATTGTTCCCTTATGTGACATGGCGTCAGATAGAAAAGTTTCTTCGTGAAGGAATTTAAGCGTTATTATTGTTTTTATGACATCATTTGGCAAAGCGGCTTATTGTAAAAGCCACAAGTATTTTCTAGAGATTTGCATTGATGGTAATGCATGCAAGGAAAACTCAGCGGATAAACGATGGGTAGGCATTAAGGTCTTTGGCTACAGATTCAATGTAATATTCTAATAATTCTTATTGCTTTTGTAGCCACATGATTTTTCTATATTTTATTAACAGTATTTTTTTCTTATCCAGGTACTTCGAGAAGCACCAAACCCATCCCTATCAGGTAAACAATTTATAATGAAAAATATAGGCATACCTATAACAGTATAATTGAATTGGATATTTCACTATTTTTTTGACCTAATCAGTTCAATTACTCACTGCTCAAGATTTTTATCGGGAAATAACTGATTTTGAGAAAAAACTTATAAAACCTGGTTATTTAACTTGTTTATACTATTTGTGAAATGAAATAACTTATTCTACTATGAATATCAATCTACCTAATGAGGTCATTACTATTGTATTCATATTTAAAAACAATTAGATATTTTAGTATTTTCTCTTCTTGAAAAGAAAAATAAAAAATGCCAGAAGGTTGTCAAAACAACAATAATAAAGATGGCTGACATTAAAATCAGCTAACCCTTTTGATTAGTTTTTATAAATAATACATTTTATCACTATTTTTATTTAATTACCAAATCATAGTATAATATGCCAAATAAAAACAAAGTTATTATTATTAACTATTTGTAGGTACATAATGTTAATCATTAATTTTTACCTAAAGTGATGAAAATTAGACCAAGTTAAACAAATCATATTGAATTCCAACAAGGCTGCTTAATTCCATATGCTTATACCTATACCTTTAATAACAATAGCTGATTGTTACATTTATTATATTAATCTGATTGAGGGAAAACTTGGATTTTACAGATTGGCAAAGCTGTGAAATAGCTCACAAGTGGTTTTACTTTTCTTACATACAGTTTTAGTGAAATACATAATCAAATTTGTATTAATTGTTTTATATTGCTTGAAATTGGGTTTGAAAAATTGATGTTTGCACAAATTTGTGAATTTATTGATATTTTTTTTATAAAAATGCAGATTACTTTTAATATTTGCTATATTTTGGTGAGTTTTAACTAACTAATCATTTTTGGATAGATAGATAGATAATATTTGTTGAACTCATTGTTGGGTTTAGGCAAATACCTGTATAATCAAAATAGGTATATAACCTTAATTAAGTGAGGTTATGAGTCTATTTAGTTACAACTAAATACCATGGTATGTTCTTTAACAATTATAATTTCATTAATATTATTCAATAAAGTATCTACTAAACGGAAGTATCAAAATTTGTTTTATTTAATTTTGGTAATAGCTTTTATTCTAAAATTTGTATTATTGTTTAATTGAATTTCTTATGATTGTTTATTTGAATGTTGTATTATTGTATTGATAATTACATTAATATGTTTCAGAGTTCCAAGTACAGTTCATCCAAAAATTATGGATCCAGTAGTGATAGATATGAAAGGATTCGAGATTCGCCCAATGGGAATTACAGATCAGACAGTCCTGATTCACAATCACCCAGGGATCGAGATAGATCTTATCAATCCAAAAACTCCTATATACAGAAAATCCGTGAAAAGGAGAGAGAAAACAGAGACTATAAAATGTCAAGAGATAAGTATTCAGGTATTGTTCACTCCATAGTTGCATCTACACTCACCGGCATGAAAAACGGGCATCTCTATAATTTTTATATTAAAATGTCTAAATTTTCTATTTTTTCAATGTATCCTTTGTCAACAGTAGGCATGCATTGGTAAATGTTATAAAGTATGCTTTCTTCAAAAAAATGTTTCGGAAAGCTTTTATTTCAAGAAAGTGACGCTAGTTAACATTAACACAAAGAAAAGAAATTTATTTGCAGTCATACAATTATCATCATAAACACAAAAAACAATTTAAAAAAAATAGTATTTATCACTTCTCTGTCTAACTAATACCTCGTATTATCTCCACAAGCCTGTATAATGGTATTAATTCTTTTAGGCATACTGTTGATTAAGTTGAATACTTCATTCTGTGGAATTGCTTCTCATTCCTCTAAAAGAGCCACTTTGAGCTGATCCAAGGCACGATACACATGTGTATCGTGATCCAAGGTAAGAGGTGCAGGTTCCCAGCTTCGAACTCTTCTACCTAGCATGTCCCAAATATGCTCAATTGGATTTAGATAGGGACTGCGCGCTGGCCCTAACATTTGGGTTATACTAACTTCATTCAAATATTCCGTGACAATGCGGGAGGTATGAGAGAGTGTATTGTCATGCATTAGTATGAAGTTGTCACCAATAAATGGTGCATATGGAACAACATAATCTTGTAGAATCTCATTTGTGTACCTATCTGCAGTCACAGATCCTCTAGGGACCATGTATAATTATGTTCGCGCCTCTGAAGATATTCCAGCCCACACCATAACCCCTTGAAAACTTACTCTAGGGCTAAAAGTGCACTCAGCATATGCTCCACCCTCTCCAGACTCTCTCGCGAACATCTGGGGATCGTAAGCAAAATCTGAATCCATCGGTTAACAACACACAGATCCAATTTTGATGCTCCCTAGCGAATTGTAATCTGGCTACACGATGTTCTCTGGAAAGTTCTGGTCCTATAGCGGGTCTTCAAGATCTTAGATTAGCTTCATTCAACCTTCTAACTGCTCGTTCACTATTATTTACATTCCTGACATGTTCAAGGTTGTTTCTAATCTCTACAGCAGTAGAGATTTTCTAAAGATTGGAAAGTATCTGTAGTCGTCCCTATAGAAAAAATTAATGGTACCAATAAATGTGAGGAACATCGACCGATTAATATGGTGGCAACATATGAAAAACTTCTAGAAACTGTGGTAAATAATCAAGTCCGTGAATATGTGCAGGGAAATAAGCTTCTTACTGATGCTCAGGCAGGATTTAGAATCAGGCATTCGTGTGAGAGTGCCTTACAGACAGTGATTTCTAAATGGAAATTTGCATTGGACAATAAAAAAATTGTGGGAGTAGTTTTCTTGGACTTTCGCAGGGCTTTTGAAACAATAAATAGACAATTATTAATCAGAAAGTTACATAAATATGGCTTTGAAGGAAGTGTGTTAAATTTGTTTTCACAATACTTAGAAACAAGGACACAAAAGACTAAATATAATGAACATTTTTCTTCAGTTAAAGTAAATGATCATGGTGTTCCTCAGGGCACAGTATTGGGCCCAGAACTCTTTGTGCTCTATATTAATGATATTGTCAGGGTTGTCAAGAAATGCATAATACAATTGTTTGCAGATGATACTATACTTTTTGTGGAGGGTGATACAGTCCAAGACATTATAAATTTATTAAAAGATGATTTAGAAAATATATATAGATGGTTGTGCAATAACAGTTTAAGTGTTAACATAAACAAAACAAAATGTATGGTATTAAAATCAAAATATAATTTAATTGAAACTTACGATCATAATGGTGTAATAATTAATGGCAGCAAAATTGAACAGGTTAACGAATGTAAATATTTAGGAATAGTTATAGACGAAGGACTTACATTTTCTAGTCATGCAAATTACATAACAAAAAAAATATCTAGAAAAATTAATTTATTGTGTAGAATAGGGAAAGATCTAAGCTCTTGGACAAAGTTACTTATTTACAAAACAATAATACTCCCTCATTTCAATTATTGTTCCTCCATATTATACATGTTTAATAAGGGTGATATAAGTATCATGCAAAAAAAACAAAATCAGGCATTGAGATGTATCCTGGGATGTAATAGATACAGTAGAATAAAAGACTTACTAGTATCAACAGATTTATTAAGTGTAAAACAAAACATCTTTTTTAATACTATGATAGTTATGTATAAAATAAAAAATAACTTATACCCAGAACATATAATAGATTCCTTGAAAATAGTAGGTAATATACATAACTATAATACTAGATCAACCTCAAATTTTTATGTATCTAGGGTAAATTCATCCTTTGCTCAAAATAGCCTATTTTATAAAGGTTTAATTGATTTCAATTATATTCCTACAGAAATAAAAAATTTAAATTTTGATAACTTTAAAAGAATATTAAGAAAGTATATAGTGCAGAACCATAGTATATAAGAGTGATATTGTACCTGATGTAATGTATTTGTTAGCGTATGCTATTAATAAAGATTATTATTATTATTATTAGTTAGTTAGAATTCTTAGAGCTGAAGATATCATGAAACGGTCATCTTGATGAGTAGTTCTTGTCTGGGTACCAGTTCCAGAACGTCGAATGTAAGCTCCCGTCTCTATAAAACGTGTAAATACACTTTGCACGGTACTGTGTGATACCCCAAATCTGTTGGCCACGTGAATTTGACATCTTCCGTCTTGAATAAGAGCAACAATAGATGCGACAGTTTCTGCGCTCAAAGACATCTTGAAATTCACACTAATTAACATAAGCAAGTGATAAACCATGGAACATGAATAAATACTTAACCTAACCTTAAATTTATTCGTGAAAATCACTGAAAATGCATAGCCTGCCGGAACCGCAGAAGTAAGTGCAAGATGATAACTTTTACATTATTGAGATTTTCGTACAATACCTAAAGTATGTTCAATTTGGGAAGACATTTCTTGATAAAAAATCTGCAGGGTATTCTAGTGAACCGTGTTCATTGCTGGAAAAACCGAATTAAGAAGAAAATATTGAAAAATTAATGCAATTGTGTCGGTGAGTGTAGTTAAATTTTTAACGGAAAACATTGTTGATGGACCCAATTTAACAAGGTGCTCTTATTGTTTTCTAGCACCTCTGAAATGAGAGGTTAGATTTTAAATAATCAAGGGTTTTACAAATAAAACACTGTCGCACCATTACTATAGTATCAGTTAAATCAATTTCAAAGTATCTAATCACTAATCTAATAAATTTACTGCGGTAAATAAACCAAAATATTCACAGAAAAATGAATAAACAAGGGTATCCATCTTCTCACACATCGCCAGTTACATCAGTATTCCACGTACGATAAGCAGATATCATCATTATCGCAATTCCTAGAAACTTCCAATGCAGCATTATTTATCATTTCTTCCTTTTCTAAAATCATAATGATGAATTCATTCTATTGTTGAGTTTTGTAGTAGAAATACTAGTTATTAGATTTCATATAATGAAATTATTAAATCATTTCTAAAAACATAATTTGGGCATTCCAAATTATTTCTGGCGCAGTCAGTAGGATATCTGGATTGAAACATATCAAATGTGATCAAGTTTGTTCCAACAATTGACTAGATATGCTAAACTTTTATGTTGTGATTGGTTTGTCGAGGTGTTGTAAGTGAAGTGGTTCCCCGAAAATCGAGAAACCCATATATCGAAGACTATATATATATATATATTGCTATTCAAAACAAAAATTGTCCAGCTTTCTGAGGATCTTTGTATTCCCATAGTTAAGTGGATATGCTCAAATTCGTCATCATTTTTATGTAAGTCAAAGTATTTATTAATTATGATTTTAATAGGAACAATTTTAATTCAAATATCTCCAACAATGCATTTGCCAATACGTTTCCAATAGAGCCAATACCAATTTAGTCCCAACATTACTCTGTTATCTAAAAAGAACTATTGGCGTTAGTTTGGGCGACAAAATATTTTGGACCTTACTTATAAGGAAATAAATTTAATATAGTGACCGACCACAAACCACTTGAATGGAACGTTATAACCCCTTAAATAGAAGCTCACTTGATAACAATGAGCCAACAACTGCGAGTAATCAAACTCCACCAATAGATTGTTTCACTGAAACCATCACTATTTCCAAAACTAATTCAACTTATCAAGACAAAACTACCAACAACAACTCGCTACAAGTGGAACATAACATTGACAACACAACAATACCAAAAACTGAAATAAACGAGCAATCGAATACAAACTAGACTCACTTGAAAGCGATGACCAAACCGCTCATTCTAATAACTGCAAAAATCCAATCTTCGGAATTTGCACGATATCCACGGCCGTAAACTATGGAAAAAATCAAATATCCATTAATTCAGTATTACATTCTCCTGCCAATCCAAGACTTGAAATTTTATTCGAAACCAGAAAAAGGATAAACCTCCAACTATCAACAAATAATTTTGAAAGAGAGCTTATAGATTTCGTAAAAAAATATATTAACCCTGAGACCTAATACTAGAAGATCCTGACTTAGACGAATCATTTCTAGTTACTCCAAAAATATTTCAAACATTCCTCTCTAAATCTAAAAAGATGTATTCAAAAACTAATTGACGTCACAAGTAAAAATGACATACAAGATACAATCCAATCTTATCACGAAGGATCAAATCATCGAGGAATTGACGAAACTCACCAAAGAACCAAAGACAAATACTTCTGACCTTTCCTTAAAAATTCTATTCAAACTTACATAAATGACTGTAAACGCACGGAGACAATTAATAAAACTCACGATGTTCCTAAAATATTCCAACAAATCCAAAAAACTTACGTTAAGCAACACAAAAGACTTAAACAAGCAGCTACATTTCAAAAGCCAACCCTAATATTAAAGGTTAATACCGAAAATAAAACTGTAGAAACAAGAATAAAGTCTACATGGTCAATTTAAAACGACCTCTAAAGGTAATATAAATTCAAAAATGGAAAAATAATGAACAAAATTAGGTTTTTATGGTCCGTTGGATCCTCTAACTATAAAATTTCGTTAAAAAATATAGATAACAATTTCGGTTTATTGCCAGGAGAACTGGGAATTTCCAAAATTATAGTTGATAGTTTCAAACTATTGCATTATTATGACCTAAATACAATTATTGATGAATTGAATAAATTAAATCTCATTTTTAATACTACTTATCAAAAAATGGAAATTTCTCAATGTAGCAGATTGAAAATTCTTACATTTGTAGAACAAAAAGCTGAAAACTAATTACATGAAATACTACCTGCTGCTCAAAGGCATAAAAGAGTTATTATTAACAGTTAATGTAATGATAACTTGAAAACACAAAAGTTTCTCAATTTATTTAATTAATAGATTTAACTCTACTATAAATCAAATGAGTAAATCGCAATGAAGAAACTTTAGCTTCAAAAAACACATTTATCCATATAGACACCATTAGTGAAATTATCACATCAGTACTAAAAGATATTGAGAACTCTATAACATTTTCAAAATTAAAAATAATGCATCTAAATATAATAACAATAACCGACTTTTATAACAAATTACTTTTGATTGAAAAGCAGTTAAAAAATAATCACATATGTAGGTACTACAAATCCCGATAACACTTACCAAAAATTTCAATTACTATCGTTTGTTTCCTATACCTGTCGAAAAACAAGATCAAATAATAGATATGTATTAAAAAATAATTGAATATATTCATCTATGAGCAATCCATGTCTTGAGCTATACCCAGCGACAGTATACCTATGTGAAGAGATCAAATTTCAATACACCAAATAAGAAAATCCATGTGAAATAGAGCTGCTGAATACCAAAAACACCTCCACTTTCCAAAAAACATTAATAATCACCACTAAACCTCTTTTCGAACGACTTCACAACACTGATCAATGGATTGTAGTTTTTCCAATTGAAGAAGCTGTCACACTCATCTGCCATGGCCAAGTAGAAACCATTGAAATAATAGGAAAATACCTTCACACATTCCAAAAGGTTGCCTTATCGACACCAACCGAAAGAAAATTCTGAACGAGAACAGTACCAGCATCCACAGTCAGCTACAGTCCTCAGAATTAAAACATTCAACATCCAGATAATCCAAATACAGCTAAAAGAAACCAATTTAGATGAAATTCAAAATACCATAAACTCCAAGCATATAGACAATTGTGATATATTGTCTTCCACTTATATTAGGAGGCTACTTCCTTGCTAGACGACTTTCAAGAGGCAATAGAAGAAAACCCCAAGAGGACCAGCCAGTGGACCTTGCCAATATCCAATTCCCTTGCTAACCATCTCTCGGAGGTGAATTTGAGAAGGGAGGTGTTATATCAGTATACAGATACAGCATTTTTCATTTTCTCCAAATTCCTAATGATAAATTCTTTTTATTGTTAACTTTTGTAGTAGAACAATTAGTTATTGCTAGATTTCATATAATAAAATTTATAAATACATTTTTAAAAACATAATTTGGGCATTCTAAATTATTTCTCGTGAGAGAAAAACAAACAGTATTGTCCAGTTTATATTTGTGTCACCACATTAGAGGTTAGAGACATCAACTAATAACTATAAGCTTTTGGTGGAAGCTGAATGCTTTAGATTTTTTTATTAAACCAGATAGAAAGTTCTTTGCTTTTTGATAAAACTCAGTTGTTCAAATAAAATTGTTTGAAATAAAATATGGCTTGATGTAACAAAACTTCAAATGAAATGACAACAACAATGTTTACTTCTATATTGGCTTCCAATAAATTCTAGCATGCTAGCTCCATCTTCATTATACATCCACGGTATTTTCAATAAGAATCAATTGAAAACTATAGCATTTATTGATAATGTGGCTGTACTGTTCTCTATCTGCATTAACTTTAAATAAAAACTTGACATCTAAATAGCTATTTGACAATCTGACAATAATAATTCTTTGCTTTCTAGGGGAGCGTTGTATCAAAAACCTACTCGATAACTGATGTTTACACTGATGAA
>CAJUYH010001492.1:0-48599 GCA_910591685.1 Galerucella tenella | reverse complement strand
ATATGTTATATATTAAAAATTGTTTCGGTCTATGTGCACAAAGCTAGATCCATAGACAAAATAACTTTATATTTCTCTATGGCTCGATCCATAGACAATATATATTATCTTTCTCTATGGCTCGATCATTTGATCGAATCTGTCAGTCGTCATTCTCATTCTAGTTCTAGTTGCGTTTGTTGCTTGTTTGTTCTTCGCCATTTTTATTTTATGTGAAGGTGTTTGTTTGCGACGTAAAGGAAAACTTCAAACTATATAAAACTAGGTACCGTAATTTGCATAAACTGAATTAGGTGTATTTACAAAAATAAATATTTCAGAAAACATGTCTTCAGGCGGTGGTGACAATGACGATGGTTTTATTGCAAAGTTGCGTGGTTTGCCTTGGTCTGCAACTCAAGATGATATTTTGACTTTTTTTACGGACACTTTTGCTGACTGTAAGATTTTGGGTGGAAAGTCGGGAATACATATGACAACATCAAGAGAAGGTAGACCTAGTGGTGAAGCTTTTGTTGAATTTGAATCTGCCGATGATTTGGAAACCGCTTTGCAAAAAGATCGAGAACACATTGGAAATAGATACATTGAAGGTGAGTATTATTTGTGTATTCATTTAGCGGTATTCTTGATAACTAAACATTGCTGGATGAATCCACCATAAATTGAATATTTTATTCCAAATTAATTAAACCAGAACATAGACTTTGTTACTCCAAGCAATAGATTTATTTGCTCAAGGCTCAAGAATTCTCCCGAAATACAGAGATGTAATTTCCCAGTGCTTAGCCATAGCTGTCACTTGTTTTTTCTAAAGCTTGTTGCTCATAGGCAACACGTTTTTGAAATATGCTATATAATGTCTTGGACCTTGGACCAATCAGCCCTAGCACTTTGGAATTCAATATCTTCGAATGGATTTATCTTATGTTTTGATGTTTATTGAAGTATAATTCCTGGATAGTTTTCATAGTAGAATTCCACATCAATTTGACTGTGTACTCTTTATATTCTTCACCACTTTATTTGCGCATATTTCATGGCCAATATTCATATTTCTCCTGTTGGCACAAAGACATTAATTGTCTCCATACAGACTCTTCACTCCTCTTTGTATTCACTGGTATGGATTTGCTCTCATAATCATTAATTTCCTTTGACATACAGGGTGGGGCACTATGAATGAACTATTCTCTGGCGTCTTAACGGCAAATAAAATTTAAAAAAATTAGATGTAGTATTGAGAAGATTACTTGGGACTATAATTTGCAAATATATTGGAATATACAGGGTGCTGCAAAAAAGCGTGACGTATCAAAGTCAAGTTCCTTTAAATGGAACACACTGTATTTCATCACATTTTTGAATATAGTACACACATATTTCATATTTTGCTTGGATATTAATTTATAATAGTACATATGATATCAAAAATTACTAATAATAGGAAATCGAGTAGGAAATAAACCAGTTTCCATTGGAAATTACTCCCAAATTTTGAAATGAAATTCAAATTTCAATGCACTTTCCGACCACTACCCGAGGATTTCCGAACGCTACCGATGATACGTGTGATGTCATATCCCTTGTGTTAACTTATGTCAATATGACCGGTATTGCATAAGGTTATGTGTTTGTGTGTGCTTTTTTTTATTTCTAAAAGTCAACGTAAAGTGGAAAGTGAACATAAATATTCGATATTTCCCAGGATATTTTGAAACTTTTAGAAGAATATATTTTATTTACTAGTTCAGTGTTCAGTGAGGATTCTTTCATATTTTGTGAGTAAAGATATGGCTAGCGAAGGTTTTGTAAAAGCACAAACTGATAACTTGCCCAAAGTAGACTCATTTATGCTGCTTGAATTTACGAAGTCAAACAGCTGCTTTGATGCAGAGGAAATAAGAGGAGCTAAAGCATTATCATAAGTACGATTTAAACTATGTTTCATTTATATAATATATACCAACCATATTTCAATGTGTGGTCGTAAGAAAATCGGCCCTATTCCGTATCACGTTATGTTATTTAACGACCATCGTTAAGTGTGAATTTCTGTAATATAACGATATGTCTAAAAATACCGATTCTGTATCATCATGCTCATAGTTATGTTAACGAGAATCGTTATTTTATCATCGTTAAAATAACTGGACCAGTTTGACAGCTTGTTATTACTTAACGATATCGTTAAGTGGAACAAATGTCAAAAATCTAATCAGTTTTTGCTATATATTCGTGGTGATTTGTAATTTTTTGCAACCAAACATAAATAATAGGCTGCTTTTGGATGGTACTGTTTTTTTTATATTAACTTTATTAGCAAATTGTTCCCACAAATTGTTAATTATTTTAATCTCGCATGGTTTGCTCTTCCCCCTTATTACAATAGGACGATTTTCTAAAAATTCCAACAGCATGTCATACTGTGGCCTTGTTATTTTTGGAAGGCGTACTTGTTCTACCATTTATAATTATATTAAGTACACTTAAATGTAAACTTTCCTCGCGTTACAAATTGCACTTCTGTCATATGTTTTGATGGTATGTTATATAAAGGTTATACTTTGACGGATCTAACGAGACCGAATCCATCTCTTTTCACATTCACTGAAGGTGTATCGTTCCATCTCGCTTCGTGAGAATCAAAACTTACTTCTTTTTTAACATATAATTTTAACAATATCGTTAATGAAGCTTGATAGGGAATCACAGAACAGTTAACAATATAGTTAAATACGATCGTTATTTTAACATAACGGACCATCGTTAAAAATAACATACATGATACGGAATATGGCTGATGGATGTTTTTATGGTTGATTCCTAGACATATAGGTATGTGTTGAGTTTTTTCTTGTTTAAACCTGCAATGACCTACAAAGTACAAATTGAGCCAAAAGTGAAGTTTTCAGCGACTTTTCAGGAGCTTTCGATATTTTCAGGTTTGATCTAAAAAGAGATACTTGCAAAAACATGCTAGTGCTATAGTGAATTTATTGTAGCAATGTATATTATTGTTCAATTGGATGAAAACATATAAAAAAAATGATTATATGAATGTAACGAATATAGTATTGAATAAACATTAAATTATTTTTAGTTTTCAAAGTTAACAAAGCAGAAATGGAATGGGTGATAAAGAGGTCAGGTCCTACGTATGGCTTGAATGAAGATGGCTGTGTAAGACTAAGAGGATTACCGTTTGGTTGTTCAAAAGAAGAAATTGCTCAGTTCTTTACAGGTATTGTTTAAATATTGGCTAGGAATTCATTAAAAAAAATAATACATTCATCGATATGGGGAAGTTAATTTATAATTTAGTTGAAAACTTGTGTATAGAAAAGTTGAGATGGAAGCAAAAACTTTTGTCTTTATGATCATTCACATGAATCTTCGAGTTTTCGTATGGTTTGTTTTATAAATAAATTTTATGTAATAGATGTAGTTAAAACAGTTTGATATTATGTGAATGATAAAAGGCGAAATAATGGATCTGTATCAAAACAAAACAAGAACTCTTTGAAATTATATTATTTTACATAATTTTTTATTGTAAAAAGATAAATTCATAATTATTGCATTGTTCTTTGTTATTCTCTGGTACAGGTTCTTTTAAAATTGACTTATTTAATACCTTCCCATTTTCTACTTACGACTTTATCATTATTTCAAAGTTTGGTTTGATAAGCTTTGTTTTTACATATTATAGTTAAATATGCTTGTAAACTATTGCAAAAGAGAATTAGATCTCTTGAACCAATTACTTATTTGATGTTTTTTTTTTTGTGAAATGAAGGTCAATTCTTCTGTAGCAATACTGAGCTTGAAAATTTGATACAGATTGAATTAGAAAGAAAGGGGTTCATCAATGTGATGATTTTTTCACCCGAAATATGAAACATTCTATAAAGTGCACCTATTAATAAACGATGACAACAGGTGCCAAAATGTAGTAACATTCTTTATCGCCAATCGTCAGTAAAGCCGTCAATTATCAGATTGATTTCCGGAAGTAAACAAACAGTTTACCTTCCTTTACTTTATCTGCCGCATTTGCGGCAGGTAAAGTATTTTGACTTTGACATTATACTCGAAAATCATTATCTGTCAGTGTCACGCTCCTCCCTGTTACGGCCCGATAATAGTTTCCTTGCGATTTATTTATAACAAATTATTGTTGGAACTCCTTTGACTTCAGGAATTAACTTTTATAATTCTTTTTGTAATTTCTTGGGAAAGTAAACCACAATATATAGAAGATAACTTTTATAATGCTTCAGGGTGTACCTTCAATTTAAATACCTATAACAAATAATAAGTAGATTTGTTCTATATTTGCTGTTTACTTTGTCATAATAAAATGCAATGAAATATACCTACCTCAGTTTCTTACATTCTGAATTCTGAGCAGTTGGCGATAAAATTTTGTATGCACCATGTCAGAAAAGTGTCTTTATCGGACTCGCCTGTTATTCGCCTGCTTCGCTCGTCTCATAATTTCAGACTCGTCCGATAAAGAATCAATTTACTGCCTTGGTACATAAATAACTATTATGAACATTTTGACTTTTTATTCACCCTTATCTCGCTTATACAGTATGCACATAAATTAACATAACTTGCTAATATTTCGATTTTCGTTAGGTTGACAAAACATTTGAGAACGTGTCGCGGGACACACGGTAAGAACTTTAGTTTCTCTTGAGCAATAATCAAATTCTTTGAATCAATAAAGAAATACACATATATTAATATAAGAATTTATTTTACTCTGGATGAAACTTCATTTAACAATCCATATATAATCGATTATTTCCAATCGATTATTATCAATTATCATCAATTGATTAATAATCGATGATTTTTGATCGATTAAATAATCGATTATCAACAATAGATTAAATAGTCGATTATCAACAATCGATTAATAATCGATTAACTTCAATCGATTATTATCAATCCTTCATCAACAATCTATTAATAACCGATTGTATATAATCGATGAATATTCGAATATTTCCAATCGATTGAAAGTCGATTGTTTCCAATCGATCAACAATTCTATTATTATCAATTGATTGATAATCGATTATTTTTTATCGATCAACCATCGATCATCATTAAGTTGTAGAGTAGTAGAGGAATTATTTCTTTTCAAAACTCTGTCCTCGGTTTTTTTTTCAATCTATCGATTAATTTAAAATCCCTCCAGCATTTTTTTCTTAGTTTAAAACGGACGTTCGGAACTGTAAGGTATATCTCCTAATCGATTATCCACAATCGATTATTATACTATTACATTATCAACCTTTGTGTGAAATTTAAACCCGAGACATCGATATATGGCGGCATTATAGTTTTCTCTAGCCTATGAATCGCTGCTTTGTAGACGCATAACGCAAGCACATAACGCAGCAACGTAACGGTCAGGTCTATTGCGCCGCGACCCCCGGTCGCTCCAACCTAACGTAAAGAACTAAAGTTCTAAAAAGGAAAGTGAACAAGGCATACTAATGAAGTGTATTCGACTCTAACGCTGGGTATGCTCTGGTATCCCATACTTTTTTTATTTTTTTTAATTCTGTTATTTAACGTCGGTCTATTTCTGCGACTGAGGCTAATCACCGACGCCGAGAGCACTCTGCCCCTAACCGGAAATATTGGCGAACCCACTAGTGTTCCAACCAATGGTAGCGTTCTTTAACGAGCCCAACATCCATGGACTCGGAACCTCGATTGTAAGTCTCCTCCGAAAGACGGTATATCTACATTATATCTCGTGCTCATTGGTATAATGCCCTCGAGCTGTGATATGCTAGTCCGCTGCAGGCTGTACGGGCCCTATACGATGGTTTTCCCTGGCATGGTCACCCATCCAAGTACTAACCATGTCCGACCTTGCTTGACAGTAATTATCGCATCAAACGCGTTCCACTACTGTGTAGGGGTCGTCGCCCTGTTATCCCATACTTCTAGTACTGTTTTGCGAGTCGAAATCGACAAGTACCCATACTAGAGATACCCTAGTATATGTGGTATACCAAGTCAGCCGGAATGTTTCATATTTTGATGATAGTGGCGTATTAATAGATAAATAGTGGATATTAATTTCCTTAACATACTCAGTCATATTATTTTTTGATAATACTAGGCTATTAACCTCTTTGATGTAATGATAAAAGTCAACAACATTTATTCAAAGATACGCAAGAGAATATACGCATCACAAATTGTTTATATCAGATTTATTGATAAAGTAGAGATGATTCCTTAAACATACCTAAAATATTTGAAATTGAACTGTTTATAAGGTTAATGTTTTTAAATTGAAATTGTATCACTACATTATATATAAATGAAGATTTCATTGTAGAGGTAACAATCAGAAAGATTGAAATTAAAAGACCAAAACTTGGAGATTTTAAATTAGTGTAATGTTTTTCTTATTTATTTGCACTGTTTTTACCGTGGGATAAAATTATACACTCACTATGGCTAATTACTATTGATTTATTAAAGAAACACTTACACACTATAATAAACTTAATTTATATACACACTACTTAATGTCTATTAATTTATCTACACTCGGTATAATAATTGTCCTAATTTATCTTCAACACTATTTATATTCACTTACTGTATACTGAAACTGTTTACCGATTCACTGTATACTGAACAGCTCCTCGACTCACTCAAAAACCCGCGTATATATAGTCCATCGAATCTCTAGACCCTTCTTGAATATACCACCTCTGCGTATACTTTATAATTCGAGAACATTCGTGAATAAACCATTGTATGGTACGCTTCGAGAACAGTCTGAATATTACCTGCGAAAGAACCTTTCTAGAAAAGTCGCATTCATAGTTTGCGACAGGACCGGCTTCTGAATCAGTGAAATGGTAACAGTAGTATTGATAATTATTTTTGTTAATGTGATTAACTTGATAAATAATATATTCTGCTACAGAAACTCTGCTGCCAAACGCAGGCAGCTAGTACCGTTTGTTTTTGCTATTATGTATCCTTTTCCAGAAAAATGAATTTTCATTTTTTTTAGTCATAATTTCTGAAAAAACGAAGATTATCTTCTATGTATATACAGCGTGTCCACGGAGTATCATATAGCTGAAAAATTTTTTAATATTAATTTAGTGAAAAATGTTATTCTTGATAAAAAGTTTTGCTTGTTCTGAAACCCCATCTAATGAAATAAAATTCAAGTTTTCCAAAACCCGTCTCATTTTATGGCCAGTTTTATGAAAACCTGGACTTTTTGGCATTTCTTCGGATCTTGGCTAATATCTCGGGAACCTTGAGGTTTGCAAGGTTCTAGTCTACGCCATTCGATTCAGGATTGAATTTTCTATAAAAATAAGAATTTTAAAAATTATGAGTCTTCGCGAATTAGTAAGTTTCGGTGTGAAAATTTTCAAAACCTAAAAATTCTAAAATCCATATCTAAGGTTTTTCGATGTGGAAAATTCCTCTTTTTTATAGAAAATTCAATTCCGAATCGAATGGCGTAGACTAGAACCTTGCAAACCTTAAGGCCCCCGAGATATTAGCCAAGATCTGAAGAAATGTCAAAAAGTCAGACTCAAGGTTTTCATAAAACTGGCCATAAAATGAGACGGGTTTTGGAAAACTTTAATTTTATTTCATTTTATGGGGTTACAGAACAAGCAGAACTTTCTATCAAGAATAACATTTTTCACTGAATTAATATTTAAAATTTTTTAACCTATATGATACTCCATCCGTGGACACGCTGTATAAATAATACAGGAAATTTTAAAAAAACTGTGCAGATGAAAATGAAAATAAATTTATTTTTTTATAATTTCTCTACGACCAATAAGAACCGAGATACGGCATGTTGATAGTTAGCTTTTTTCGTCAAGATTCAAATCGGGAAAACATTGCATTATTCGAAGAAAATCTTATTTAATCAAATTTGGTGGGATTAGCGAGCGACTAAGATTCCTTTTTTTGCTCTAGAGCGTAAGGTAACAATCCTCCGCATTAGTCGACTTCAATATTTCATTTGAATACAATAATTGGGCATTTTGTAACGATAGAATATCTATCGTTATTTTTTGTATCTACTTCTATCATTAACTTCTAAGTAATTTCTTTCCAAACCCTTTTTCTAAGCCTTTGTCTATAAAACTAGTATCGCTAAAACCCCTTTTCTACGTTCCGCATTTTAAAAAAAATGTGAAAATGAAAACAACATTGTTTTCAAATTGCACACGTCCCCACCCTTTTTTCTAAGATTTATAGCCTTTTCTGTTGATATTTCTATGCCGCTTTTATGTTTGATATGGGACACGTGTTCACTTTAACCCCTCTTGAAGAATTTGACCGTTAATTATTTGCCCCGCCTCCAGTTTAGAATTAACTGTCCATTAGATAAGATGTGTTTAGAGTCTTCTATCAATTGTCCAGCAGAGAAGATGTGTTAAGAGTCTTCTATGAACTGTCCAGCAGAGAAGATGTGTTAAGAAAAAGTCTTCCACTAACTGTGAATGTTCACTAAGAAAAATGTGATAAAACTTCGTGTCTTGACCGCTAATATAGCATAATTATGCTTGAATATTACTAAAAAGTTTTGTGTTTTAAAAGTATAGTGCAGAATGTTCAAATGCTTTATTGTTAATATTAAATAACGCCGAGAGACCTTATCGATGATTTGACTTCATCAATGTTTTACTTGTTATGTATGTATGTATGTATGTATTTTGGGGTGACATTCACTGAGACCTGAAAGATCTATTGTGCCCCCTTCCTTCTACTCAGTTTCTGAGGAATTTTAGGATGTCTGCAGGCTTCAACTTGGGCAAATGTTTCTCTTCTATCCAGTAATCCCCTAGGTGCTGTGCTCTAGGATTCTGAAGTGCCGTGCAGTTGGAAAGTATGTGGATGGAGGTTTCTTCTTCCATTCCACAAAATCTGCATTCTTCTTCCACTATTTTGAGCTTTCTCAGGTGCCCATTCAGGCGACAATGTCCCGTTAGGATCCCTGTTAAAACTCTTAGCGCAGTTTTACGTTGACTTATGCATTCTTTTGATCTCAACAGGTTGTAGTCACCCAGAAGAGTCTTTGATTGTATAAGCCCTACTAGATCTTTCCAATGGTCAGATCTTCTCTTTTTCTCGGCTTTACTCATTTCTTCCAATATTACATTGGGGCTGATTCCGCAAAAGGGTTCAGGCCCCCAGAAAGGTATTTCAGTCCCCCTCTTTGCTAGTTCATCTGCTATTTCATTTCCTTCTATTCCAGTGTATCCTGGAATCCATAGTAAGGTGACTATGTTGTTCTCGCCTAGTTCATTGAGTTTGTCTAGGCATTCCCACACAATTTCGAACTGATTACACAAGAGCTCAGTGCCTTAATGGCTGCTTGACTATTCGACATTATGATAATCCTTTGTCTTCTGTATCCTTTATCAATATTGAACTGGGCGCACTTTCTTATGGCGTAGATTTCCGCTTGAAAGATACTTGGGGTTTTTCCCAAGCTTTTAGAGTGTTTGGTTCCTGGCCCGAACACTCCTATCCCAGCTCCTTCTATTGCTTTTGAGCCGTCTATGTACCATTGAATGGCATTCTTTCCAATTCTGGTAATGGTATTTGGATCCCATTCCTTCTTGTTGCTCATTTCCGTAACGACTCTCTTTGAAGTTATACTTTTTCATCATACCGTCTTCTGGCATGTCCCAGGTTGTCTGATTTCTAAGAAGTGAGGAGGTGGTTTTTTTAATGATTCCCTCTCTACTTAGTCTGTATCTTGTTCTTTCTGCAACGCTTTCCACCACCATATGTAGAGGGGTGAGGTTGAGAATCACTTCCATGGCTGCCGTTGGGCATGTTCTCATTGCTCCTGTAATGAATATACAGGCTAGTCTTTGAATTTTGGAGATGTTTTCTCTCGTCGTCAATAGGCTAGTTCTACTACTCCACGCAATGGCTCCATAAGTGATGATTGGTCTCACTATGGCAGTGTACATCCAGCTTAGGTTTTTTGGGTTACAACCCCAGTTTCTTCCTGCCAGATTTCTGCACACCATTAGAGCCATTTTTGCCTTGTATGTAATCTCCTTTTCGTGTTTTTTCCACAGGAGTTTACTGTCTAGAGTTAAACATAGATACTTGACTTCTTGTCTCCATTCAATCTCGTTCCCATCAAGTTTTATGGTTTTGAGGTTGAGTCTTCTTTTCTTATTGAAGGCTATCAAGATGGTTTTAGTGGGGTTGATGCTAAGTCCCACTTGCCTACACCAGCTTTTTGTATAGTTCAGACCCTTTTTTACAATATTACAAAGGGTGTTTTCGAATTTCCCCCTGGCTGTTATGACAATATCGTCGGCATATCCTTGGCAGGATACTCCGAGATCCGTCAAACCACACAGGATTTCGTCAACCGTCAGACTCAACATTAATGGGGATGCTACTCCTCCCTGTGGGCATTCTCTGGTAGTGCAGATGGAGACAATGTCTTTGCTCGTCCTCGTCTCTGCTACTCTTGTGGTGAGCAGTGTTGTGCTGTCTACACCTCTTCTGTTCAATGCTCTTTTGACAACCTCATGTGGTGTATTGTCAAAAGCTCCTTCTATGTCCAAAAATGCACATACTACAGTTTCTTGGTTTTCTAGAGCACCTCGGATATCCTCCGTCAGTTGTACTAGTGCAGTCTCCGTAGATCTGCCTGCCCGGCAAGCATGCTGACATGGGTGGAGAGGTAGTCTCTCTAGGATTTCCGTTCTAATATGGTTATCAATAGCCTTTTCCATCGTTTTGAGTACAAACGATGTAACGATGTTAGACTAATTGGCCTAAAGGATTTGGGGTTTGTTGTGTCCCTTTTTCCAGTTTTTGGAATGAAGGTTACTATTGCCCTTCTCCATGCTTCAGGTATATAACCCTCACTTGTTAAGAGGATAATAAAAAATAAGTTGGCGCTCAAGTTATCGTTTGTTTCTTCCTTGTATGATGGTTCCAAAAAATCCTAATTTAGGCAAAGATCCAACCCTGTGATATACCGTTACCTATTAAGAGTTCTACGTGCCGGTGATGGTCTTTTTCTACCGCTCTTGAGTCAAACCGGAGAGAACACTGGCCCAATGACATGTTACAATTTTACGCGCAAATGATGATCATAAGTTTGAATTTCTTTGGTTTGACATTAGGTATGTTTAAGGAGTTGACTTATATCTAAAGAAAACTGCTGGTAAATGAGTATTACAATAACAATTTCAAATACATACAAGTTTATTGTATTTCTCTTTTGTATGTTGAATAATGTTCATATCCCCAATTCCCTCAGTATTTTTTAATATTGGTTTTATTTATTTTCCTTATCAACTTTGAATAAAAGTACACAAAAATATATATAATGAACCTTTTTTCACTCGTTGGAAAATTGTTTTCACATTCCCTGCTGAAATACATTTTTCTAAAAAATTGAGCAAACAATTGGCATTTTCAAAATATTTGGTACAAACAACACAATCCAGTTTTTGCTGAGGTCATATTTGATTGGTCATATGACAATAAATTAAATGTGTACCGAGTGTCTGATTAAAAGAGGTACCACGCTGTATCAACTTTTTATCGTACAGCTTAGAGAAAAAATCTTCATCTTCGACCACCTATGAAATTAGTCATTTACGAACCAAAAAGAATGTGTGAAATCATATATTATACATACGTTGAAAAGCGTGCGTAAATGACCAATGCTTTTTAAATGGTGTTTTCATTTTAGCACTCTTTTTTAGCTACGTGATTATCCAGTTGCCTTGAATTTAGTCGTTTGTTGTATAAACTTTTGTGCTGACATTAAATTTGACAGAAGTGTCAGACATAGTGAAAAATATTTGTTACTTTAAAAAAAGACAAATTACCCGATGTTATAATTAGTAATTTGAATAATTGTCCTCATTTTACTGTAAATATGAATTTAAATAATTAGAATTCGGTGTGTATACAGTGCTATTCAAAAGTCCCCTCCCCCTCGTATCTTTTGAACGGCTACACTTACATTAATAAAATTTGGAGGGTGAAAATAAAGTGTTGTAAACTTCTCTACGAATGGTAACAAGTGACGTAATAGTGATAGATGACGTCACAGTGCAACTGGCCAATAATTATAAATAGGACCTTATGGCAAGTGATATCTCGTTTGAAAGGCATTGACATTGGCTACATAGCCATATAAATTTTTTTTGGGTTTAAACTAATTTTGACGGATAAATTAATTAAGTACCAAAATTATTATTTCACATTTAAATATTGAAGATTTTTCAGTCCGCCTCTGGTTAGTTGTCAAAAAAATTGACGTTTTTAATTTAATAGTATTGGTTGCTTTGCAAAGTTTTTCTAAATAGCTTAAATATTTAATTTTATTATTGTTTAACGAGACGTTTAAGATTTTACATAGACAAAATGGTACGTACTCAAGCCGACAAAGTAGCAGCTATCTTAATAATTGGTGAATCTAGAAAGAATCTCCATGAAGCGGAACGTTTATTTAATGAGAGATACCCAGATCGCCCTATCTCGAGAACTTATTTGAGGGAGCTTCTTCACAAGTTTGAAACAACAGGTAGTGTTCAAGATGCCAAACGATCTGGTCGACCAACATTTAGTGATGATAAAAAAATTGATATAGTTGCTGAAATAGTAGTAAACCCTACTTCTTCTTCAACTAAAGTTGCGTATATCTCTGAAGTAAGTAAACGTATACAGTACAGAGAGTGTTGGCTAAAAATAAATTTCATCCATACAAGTTAAAAATGGTGCACCACCTTTCGGATGACGACCCCGACACAAGACTCGAATTCTGTGAATGTATGACAAATAAAATTAGTCAAAACCCACATTACGCAAAAACAATTTGTTTTAGTGACGGAAGTACTTTTTGCCTCAATGGAAATGTGAATACACAAAATGTAAGGTATTGGAGTGACACAAATCCTCACACCTTTTGTGAACAACATACCCAATTTCCAGAAAAAATCAATGTTTGGGCAGGTATTTTGGGAAACCACATAGTTGGTCCTGTCTTCCAAAATTCAAATTTAATGGGTGATGTATATCTGGAGATTTTACAAAATGCAATTGAGCCGTTAATTCTTGAAATTCTGGTAGATAATTCAGATGAATTCGGCCATCTGGAAATAACTTTTTAACAAGATGGTGCTCCTGCACATTTTTATGGTGCAGTAAGACGTTACCTGGATGAAGAATATCGAGGTAGATGAATCGGCCGGCGAGGTCCTATAGAATGGCCACCTCGGTCACCAGATCTGACACAATTAGATTTTTTTTCTATGGGGTTACTTGAAATCCAAGGTTTTTACTACGGCACCAGATAGCATTGGCGTTTTGGAAGAAAAAACTATTGAAGACTGCAATGCAATTTCAGCTGACACATTCGAACGAGTACGACAAGGGTTTACTAATAGGATGTATTACTGTCAGGAAGTAGACGGAGCACATTTCAAACACTTGCTATAAGAATCCATTGTTGATATTTGATTATTTAAATTTAAAAAAAAATAATTTCAATAATCCAAGATGTAATTGTAATATACAACTTTCCTCTAGCCATATCCTAAAAAGCTGTCCACAGTACCATCAAGCCAGAACGATAGCACAATTACCAGAACAAATTGAAGATTCCCTAGTTTTAAAAATGGACAATGTAATAAACTTCCTAAAGAACACTGACTTATTTAACAAAATTTAAAATTTGTTTGTATTTAATATGTTTATATAATATTACACTCCCGCTAATAACCCTAGCGGTTGATGCGGTAAATAAATGAAAAAAAAAATTTGGTATTTATTTAATCCATCTTTCAAAATTAGTTTAAACCCAAACAAAATTAATATGGCTAAGTAGCCAATGTCAATGCCTTTCAAACGAGATATCACTTGCCATGAGGGGTCCTATTTAAAATTATTGACCAGAGTGGCACTGTGACGTCATCTATTACTATTACGTCACCTGTTACCATTCGTAGAGAAGTTTACAACACTTTATTTTCACCCTCCAAGTTTTATTAATGTAAGTGTAGCCATTCAAAAGATACGAGGGGGAGGGGACTTTTGAATAGCACTGTATAGAGTTTGTGTTTACTACTGTTCATTGTTAGTGACGTCATGGTAAAGGTCAATTTTTTCTACTTTATCTTATTATGCATTTAACTTCCTTTCAAATAATACTAAGTGTGTTAAAATCCATAGAGAGTAAGAAAAGTTTTAACAGCTTTATTGAGTCAGCTTTCTCACTCACCCCCACCAGTTATTTTACAAAATAAAGTAAAAACTACTGGATCAAAACTACGTAAAATGATCTAATGATTACGATCATTTAAATTTTATAGTACTATAACGGTACATTTATTATGGAAAAATTATGTTTTTGTGTTATTATTGTGAACCACGCACCTTAGCTGTGGTAAAACTTGAAAATAATATCCAGCACTTTCTCGTACGCTAGTTTGTAATACAGATTTTCTTTTCTAAGCCTAACCTCTCTTAATCAGACATCGGGTCATAGTGTATAATCATTGAAGATAAAAAACAATTTTCCATTTTGTGAAAAAGTTTATTTATATATATATAAAAATAAACATTTTACTTTTACACGTTGAAGATGATAAGCAGTTTGCGTTTAAGGGTGTTAACAAGTTTGGGTTGTTTTTGGGTAGGGTTGGAGATAGTACCCAACGGAATTACTCTTCTGACTGACTACTCGGGGCGAAGTTCTGGGGAGGCGTATGTACAGTTTGTTAACAGAGAAGTTGCAGAGAAAGCTCTGCAGAAACATCGAGAAACAATCGGACACAGGTGGGGTATGGGTATGGATAGGGATGTCCTCCTTTTTTTTTATAATATATATCATTATTAAATTCTGAAAAAGTACTACCAAATTAAAATTAAATGTCAGTTCAATTGAATTACATTTGCCCACTTGCCTGAACATTACTATCAACAATTTAATTCTATTGTACATTATTTGAGTCAACAGAGTTGTGAGTACTCTTTAATTTCAATTGAATCCGCTGTATATTTTTATATCTCTTAAATCTCTGATTTCAACAAACTATAAAAGTTTTGATTTATTATGAATAATACAGGGTGAAAATATAAAAGTATGTATAATTTCCTATGAGAATTAAAATACTGGGAATATTCGATTCATTTGATTGCATTACATAAAGATAAAATCTTCAAATGTTCTTCATATACAGGGTGATTCATAAGTAAATCATAAGTACATCTACGTTCAGAAGGCCAAAATAATAATATTTTCATTAACAATAATGGGTCTTAGTCTGCTCCTTACTGAGGTACAGGATGTTAAAGCGAAAAAAATATAAAATAGATTTTTGTTAATAGATCAGCTACTTTTCTACATAATGACTTGAAAATTGGTTATGAACTAGTTTTTGTGAGGGTAAACAAGAATGTGTGAGAGGATTTGAGTTAACTCGTAGATGTCGCCACATGCGCCATATGAATTAGATGAAACCAGCTACAAATTTTTTATCGCTCATTATTTTACAACTTACTCATTTAATTTGGATAGCCCCATCATTTCTGTAGAAAAAAGCTATACTTCTTTGATCTTCAAAATATTAACGATTTTCGAGATATTTGAATTTTACTAATTCACTACACTACATTTCACGGTGGTCGACGTATCATTAATCTGTTAAGACACAAGCATGCCATGGAATGTTGACAGTGTCAGTAACAACGTGTGTAGTAAAGCTTTGACGTTTAATGAAGAGCTTGAAACATTTTATTGTTAGGTAAACTGATTCATTCTTGTCCTAACATAAATAAAAATACCGAGACATAATCACTTTTCAAACGAAGAAATGAGAGACATGTTATGCGTTTACGCACAAGAACGTTTTTCTGGGCAAGCAGCATCCAGAAAATATCGTGAAATGTACCCTTACAGAAGGCAGCCAAACCGGAAGATATTTCAAAATATTTAAAATCGATTGGGTGGAACAGGTTCATTTCGTCCAAAATATCATACAGGGCGTCCTAAAATTATCACTCCCCACCAAGAAGATGAAATTTTGGTAAGAATTGCGCAAAATTCTGAAATAAGCACTCGTCGATTGTCTACAGCTATTGGAATAAGCCAACTGTCCGTGATTAGAATTTTGCACTAGGAAAATTTATATCCCTATCATTTTACACCTGTGCAAAATTTACTTCCAAGAGATTATCGAATCAGAGCTCAATTTTGTCAGTGGCTAAAAGGAAAAGTGAATAATAATCCAACATTCCTAAATAACATTCTTTTCAGGGATGAAGCAACCTTTACCAGACGCGGAGTTTTTAATTGGCGAAATAGTCATGCCTGGGAAACCAAAATCCTCGTTTAAAAAAAGATAGACATTTCCAGCACGAATTTAAAATAAATGTGTGGTGCGGTGTAATAGGCAATACATTACTGGGCCCAGTTGAATTACCTCGTAATTTAAATGGAGAGTCATATTTGAACTTTTTAAATAATGACTTAGTCGACCTCTTGGGAGATCTTCCATTACAACTAAGAAGAAATATGTGGTTCATGCAAGACGGTGCTCCACATTTTTCACTTGCTGTGCACGAACATCTGAATGAAACATTCCCTCACCGTTGGATTGGACGTGGTAGTGAATTTCAGTGGCCACCTCGCAGTCCCGAGTTTAATCCACTTGATTTTCACGTGTGGGGTTACATGAAATCAATGGACTATGCTGAACCTATAAATACACGAGACGAGTTATGAAATAGAATTCAAGATGCAGCCAATTCAATACGAAATAATCCTGCTACATTTTTTAAAGTCAGACAATCCTTAACCGAACGGTTAAATACGTGTATAAATGCTGGTGGTGGCCATGCTGAAAACCTTTTGCAGTAGGTCATAATAATTGAGCTTAAATTTAGTTTAACTTCGCACAACTTTAACAAGTAGGTTTTGATAAGAGTTGTAAGTGGTCCTAGTTCAAGTCTGTTCTAATGCTGTCTTCGTTTTATTAACTGGCGTACAATAAATGTGTTTTATTACGTAATTTTTGTATGGTTTCATTTTAATATTATTACCAATTTTCAATTACGGTTAGGTAAATGTCAACATTCCATGGCATGCTTGTGTCTTAACAGATTAATGCTACGTCGACCACCGTGAAATGTAGTGTAGTGAATTGGTAAAATTCAAATATCTCGAAAATCGTTAATATTTTGAAGATCAAAGAAGTATAGCTTTTTTCTACAGAAATGATGGGTCTATCCAAATTAAATAAGTAATTTGTAAAATAATGAGCGATAAAAAATTTGTAGCTGATTTCATCTAATTCATATGGCCCATGTGGCGACATCTACGAGTTAACTCAAATCCTCTCATACATTCTTGTTTACCCTTACAAAAACTAGTTCATACCCAATTATCAAGTAATTATGTAGAAAAGGAGCTGATCTATTAACAAAAATCTATTTTATTTTTTTCGCTTTAACATCCTGTACCTCAGTAAGGAACAGACTAAGACCCATTATTGTTGATGAAAATATTATTATATTGACCTTCTGAACGTAGATTGAAAATTTGGCCCATTACTTATGAATCACCCTGTAGATCTTGATAGTAACTACAATTCCCGCTCAACTTTATTTAAAGTGATTAACTTGTTACCACTTCAAATAGTGGCGGATTGTGTTGCAAAAAAAAGAAGAAGATACAAACTAAGTAGACAGGAAATCATTCAACAGCACCATTCGCTTTTTAGAAATCAGAAATTCGATAAAGATAACAATAACTTGAAGGAATAGGAACCCAACACCATTACCAGACTACACCTATAATAATTAAAATTGAACCAAAAAATAAAGCACAGTATTCAAAAAACTGTATATTTTAGAATATATCCCGTGAATGCGACAAATTTTAATTGGCTGAAATCTCTAGATAATTGAAAATCGGAATAACTAGCCATAAAAAGTATATCAAAGATAGGGAGTTCTAAAGTCGGGTAGTTGTAAACATGCTTGGGAAGAGGGGCATCAAATTTGATGGTATTTTTTGTGTGTGTGTTTTGAAAGCCGTTCTGATGCCGGGAGCACTGCAGCCTATTACATTTAGTCCACACATCCAGTTACAGTCAGATAAGATATGGGTTACGGTCTCGGTCTTCATGCCACAAAGTCCCCGTTATAAAACCCTATTTTATGCAGGTGATCTTTTACCGGGGTATGACCCGTTAGATAACCTGTAATAATTTTTAGCTTATTCCTACTGATATTCAGTAGTTCTTCGGCCCGTTTTACACATGTGTCACCTATGAAGGTTTTACTGTGTACTTACCTGCTTTGGAGTGTTCCTCAACTGAAGTTTATGTTGTCTTTGTACCCATTTTTGTATTTGCCCTCCTCGGACTACCTTCTTTGTGGTCCCAAGAGCTGGTTCTGGTCCAACATATGCTGTTGCTGCACCTCTTCTCGCGAGTTCGTCAGCTTGTTCATTTCTAGAAATACCATATACACCCACACTAGTCTTACTTTAATGTGGTCTGCTAGTTCATTTAGTTCTTTATGGCATTCTTCTACCAGTCTGGATGTTATCTTGCGGCTGTTTGAAGCTACAAGGGCTGCCTGGCTGTCAGTTAGTATGTTTATCCTATGAGTGTCAATCCTATATTTGTTAATTTTGACACATTCTAGGATAGCATAAATATCTGCCTGAAATACAGAGGTATGTTCTCCTAGTGAAAAGGAGCATCTTGTGTTTCTCATTTCACTATACACCGCTGCTCCTATCCCTTCCCCAGTCTGTGACCCGTCTGTCTACCAGGTCTCTCCTCGGGGAAATTTCAGTCTGCTTGGGTCTTGCCAGTCCTTTCTGTGAGGTATTCCTACCTTATATTTGGGACTGGGGAAAAGTTTAGTGGCCATATAGTCTGTTTTCATATCTAAAATCGCTCCACTTATGATGTCTTTAATGGATATGTGTCCTGATCTATTTTGTTGCTCAGGTTACTTTGCTGCCTAAATAGTCCCATCCTTGCTTCCCCCATTATCACGAAGTGTAAAGGAGGAAGGCCAAATAAGGCTTCTAGTGCTGCTGTTGGCGTGCTTCTCATACACCCTGCAATACTGAGACAAGCAAGTCTTTGCATCTTGCCTAGTCTCATTGCATTCTTTTGTGTCGTCTTTGTCCACCAGACCAAAGACGCATATGTTATTGTGGGCTTAACCACTACACTGTAAATCCAGTGTATCATTCGCGGACTCAACCCCTATGTTTTCCCACAAGTTCGCCCTGCTATCATTAATGTAGTTTCCGATCTTGTTGCTGCTTTTTCCATTTGTTTGGTCCATGTTAATCTCGAGTCAATAATCACTCCGAGATATTTAACATCCATAACCATTTGGAATCTCCGTACCTTGAAGGAATAGTGGTCCCAATCCCACCAGGTCCCTTCTTTTGGTATATGGTACTATGTTTGATTTGGTAGGACTTATAGTTAAACCCACCTCTTCCGTCCATTTTGTTACTATGTTCAGAGCCTGTTGCATGCGCTCCCTGACCGTAGTATTGAATCTGCATTGTGATATGATGACCAGATCGTCCGCATATCCTAAGATAGTATGGTGTTCCTTTTTGAGTCTCCTTACCAGTCCGTCCATTACAAGGTTCCATATTAGAGGAGACAGGACTCCTCCTTGAGGACACCCCCTTGGAACCCGGGCTGATAATGTTTCACCCATCAAGGTTGAAAAGTTCGTTCGGTCTCTCAGCATGCAGTCTATCCATCTGCAGCTTGTTTCGTCAATTTGCTTTTGACGAATTGCCCTAGTGATTACTTTGTGAGAGGTGTTATCAAAGGCACCCTCTATGTCAAGGAAGGCTGCTAATAATACTTCCTTATTTTCTAGAGCGTACTCTATTCCTTGTACTAGGTGATGGAGTGCTGTCTCTGTGGATACTCCTGGTCTGTATGCATATTGATCTTGGTCGATCGGTCTTTCTACCAATGATCCTCTTCTAATGTGCATGTCTACCAGTTTTTCCAATGTCTTCAGTACAAATGACATCAGATTTATGGGTCTCAGGGAATTTGCTTTATTGTCACCTGTTTTACCAGGTTTAGGAATAAAGACAACCCTAACATTTCTTCAGACCTTTGATATGTACCCCAGTCCCATGCTTGCTCTGAGGATCGTACACAGTCTGCTGAGTATAATGCCGTTTGCCTTTTGCAGCATAATTTGATAAATCCCGTCCAGTCCCGGTGATTTATATGGTTCAAATGAGTTTATTGCCCATTTTATTTTGCTTTGATTTACCACTTCTCTAGATACTTTCCAACTTTCCTCGTTACTCCGGTTTGGAGTCTTTGAGACCATATGTTATTCTGTATCCAATGGTTCATCGCTTATTTTGCAATCTGGAAAATGTACTTCGAGAAGCTCTACCAGAGTTTCCTTACCGTTTTGCGTATATCTCCCATCTCTTGTCTCTAATGAGTTAATTGTCCTTTGAGGATCTTTGGGGAGTATCTTATGGATTCTTTTTTAATTTCTTGGGAAATTGAACCACAATATTTTTGAATTCTTTATTTCAACTATCAAGAAACGCGTTTTATTAACAACATTTCCAATATAAGCGAAAAAACGCGCTATCCCAATAAAAACCGTTCCTGGAACGTGCACTTCACTGGATTCCATTTCTAGTAGACTATCATATCGTTGGAATGTCATAAAATGAAATATTTCATTTCACATTTTGCCACAGATATGATCTACTATGAATGGACCTTAATAAAAATTTGATAACAAAATTTTGCAGTCTTAAACTTCAAAATAATTTTTGATTGTCTAGTTGTCAAATTTTTTCTGTTGTGTCAGTTAGGGATAAAAATTAATTTTTACTTATTTTTTCTTGACAACGGTAGCTGGAACGCTACCGAAACGTTGAATTAAAGAATTCAAAAATATTGTGGTTTAATTTCCCAAGAAATTAAAAAAAGAATGAATAATATACCACAAGGAACATACAGAAGGTATCTTATGGAGTCTAGCACATTCGGAGGTCTGTTCTACCTCTTCACAGTGCTTCCTCCATGAGTCTCTCTTAGCGATTCTCAGAGCCTTGTTATATGACGTCAGAGTTTTCCTATATTCGGTCCACTCTCCGTCTTTGCTTGCCCTATTGAAGAGCTTTCGTACTTCCGCCCTCGAAACTGCAAGGTCATTATTCCACCAGGGCACATTCCTGTTGGTTCTCCTTGTAGTTTCGGGGCAGTTGCGATTGAATGTAGACACAATAGCTTCTTGGAATTATTCCTCAGCTAGGTCTAGATCCACTCCTGTCCCTTCCCCAGTCTGTGACCCGTCTGTCTACCAGGTCTTTCCTCGGGGAAACTTCAGTCTGCTTGGGTCTTGCCAGTCCTTTCTGTGAGGTATTTCTACCTCATATTTGGCACTGGGGAGAAGTTTAGTGGCCATATAGTTTGTTTTCAGATCTAAAATGGCTCCACTTATGATGTCCTTAATGGATATGTGTCCTGATCTAACTATTTTGTTGCTCAGGTTACTCTGCTGCCTAAATAGTCATATCCTTGCTTCCCCCATTATCATAAGTGTAATGGACGAAGGCCAAATAAGGCTTCTATTGCTGCTGTTGGCGTGCTTCTCATACACCTTGCAATACTGAAACAAGCAAGTCTTTGCACCTTGCCTAGTCTCATCATTGCATTCTTTAGTGTCGTCTTTGTTCACCAGACCAAAGACGCATATGTTATTATGGGCACTGTATATCCAGTGTATCATTCGCGGACTCAACCCCCATGTTTTCCCACAAGTTCGTCTTGCCATCATTAATGTGGTTTCCGATCATGCTGCTACTTTTTCCATTTGTTTGGTCCATGTTAATCTCGAGTCAATGATCACTCCGAGATATTTAACATCCATAACCATTGGAATCTCCGTACCTTGAAGAATAGTGGTCCCAATCAATACGTCTATTTCCTATCTAAAGGTATGTAATTTGGTATTTTATTTACGGCAAGGAATAGGCGGGTACCGAGTTTCTGACGTTTCCCTTAAAAAATTGCACTCAGGCAAAGATGAGTGGGTTTGAATATGCGGGGGCCCCTTTCGCGCGGGGCCCGTAGCAATTGCTACTCTTGCTACGTGGTTAATCCGGCACTGACTAAGAATAACTAAAATACTCTAAAGCAATCACTTATTTTTACTCGACAATTCCACTTCGTCCAATCAATTTTTCAACCTGTATTACTCGTACTTATAATATAACAAAAATGTTCTTATAATTGGTTGAAACCAGCATATCGAAAAGTTTTTAAAAATATACAGAGTGATCCATTAAAAATAAATAGTAGTGACAGTGCTAGACTTAATGGAAGCAAGGTATACTTTGGCAAGTTTATCTGAAACCGTGAAAGGAATGCAGTCGAAACATTCGACATTGCCATGTTTAACTATGAAAAAATAGAAGAACTGATTATGTAGTGATAATAATTATAAATGGGTCTTTTTATTATTAACAATATTAAAAATATGATTGAACGTTAATTTTATAATGTGCTTGTTTCCTTGGATTTATTCTATTAACATTATTTTCCAATTCATGAATATTAAAAGAGAACACTTTTCCAAATTTGTTATGGGATTCTTAAAGCTCTGGCAACGTTGTACGAAAACCATAATGACCACACCCTCCGATTACATAATTGGTGATTTTTATCGACCAGGTGACTTCTTATTGGCAAGCGCGTGCGTATGTTCTTCCCTCTCACTTCGTTAATTGACTGATATTGATTTATCCAGTGGTGTTCGTATTGTCAGTTACCTTTGTAATTTCAGTTTTACCTGGTAAAATAGGTACCGTACGCCATTTGTACGTTTGACAGATATACGCCATGTTTTTCCTCCCCTCTTACCGACGCCCCGTAGCTACAGATAAACTTGCCAAACTATATGTTGTTTCTTCAAGGTACAAATACAAGCTATTAGATTAGGCCAGACGATAGGGGGTAACAACTACAAGTAATTAGCAATACGGCAGATTTTTTTTTTCATGAGTACCTTAAAGTATGTATATAAGACAAAGTTTACCAGTCTATCGATTTCCCAAATTAGAAAAAAAGTCAGTCAAGTTTTTTTTCGAAATTTTTCAATATTTCGCCCTTGGGGAAAGGTAGAGAGAATGAAAAATACCACCGTGTACGGGGAGCGTTTTGCAATAAAAAACGGTTTTTTGCGTTTCTCTCGTCCGAGCAATGGTTTGTCCGGAAAAAACTCGGTAAACTAATTATGTGTCCCGCGTCCGCGTGACTCCATTTTCTGAAGCGCGGCGGAGTACATTATAAACTATTGTACAGTTATAATGTAGATATAAATAATTGTAATACGGCGTTTTAAAGAAGAAAGTATCTGCTTTGAGATGGCATTTTTTTTTGTCATAGCACATAATCATTTCTAGCAAATTACTCATATATAATATAAATATTATATTCTAATAAAAAACCAAGTGTCTCAATAAAAAATATATTATATAATAAGGTGGCATTGAAACAATTTCTCGAAGGATGGAAACTATTTAGGAGGTCTGTTCCATAGATAAAATTTACGGATAATTAACTTTTCATAATTACGAAATAAGGCACTTTTCAATATTTTGTAAATTTTAGGAATCTTGAATTTACAAGAATATATATACAGTGCTGTTCAAAAGTCCTCTCTCCCCCTCGTATGTTTTGAACGGCTACACTTACATTAATAAAATTTGGAGGGTGAAAATAAAATGTTGTAAACTTGTCTACGATTGGTAACAGGTGACATAATAGAAATAGATGACGTCACAGTGCCACTCTGGCCAATAATTTTAAATAGGACCTTATGGCAAGTGATATCTCGTTTGAAAGGCATTGACATTGGCTACATAGCCATATTAATTTTATTTGGGTTTAAACTAATTTTGACGGATAAATTAAATACATTGCCAAAATTATTAAAATTATTTTTTTAAATTAAATTAATCAAATATCAACAATGGATTCTTATAGCAAGTGTTCGAAATGTGCTTCGTCTACTTCCTGACAGTAATACATCCTATTGGAAAACTCTAGTCGTACTTGTTCGAATGTGTCAGCTGAAATTGCATTGCATTCTTCAATAATTATTTCTTTCAAAACGCCAATGCTATCTGGTGCCGTAGTATAAACCTTGGATTTCATGTACCCCCATAGAAAAAAATCTAATGGTGTCAGATCTGGTGACCGAGGTGGCCATTCTATAGGACCTCGCCGGCCGATCCATCTACCTCGATATTCTTCATCCAGGTAACGTCTTACTGCACCATAATAATGTACAGGAGCACCATCTTGTTGAAATGTTATTTCCAGATGGCCGAATTCATCTGGATTATCTTGAAGAATTTCAAGAATTAACGGTTCAATTGCATTTTGTAACATCTCCAGATACACTTCACCGCTTAAATTTGAATTTAGGAAAATAGGACGAACTATGTGGTTTCCCAAAATACCTGCCCAAACATAGACTTTTTCTGGAAATTGGGTATGTTGTTCACAAAAGGTGTGAGGATTTGTGTCACTTCGATACCTTACATTTTGTGTATTCACATTTCCATTGAGGCAAAACTTTCGTCACTAAAACAAATTGTTTTTGTGTAATGTGGGTTTTGACTAATTTTATTTGTCATACATTCACAGAATTCGAGTCTTCTGTCGGGGTCGTCATCCGAAAGGTGGTGCACCATTTTTAACTATGGATGAAATTTATTTTTAGCTAACACTCTCTGTACTGTACTATTACTTACTTCACAGATAGACGCAACTTTAGTTGAAGAGAAAGTAGGGTTTACTACCATTTCAGCAACTATATCAATTTTTTTATCATCACTAAATGTTGGTCGACCAGATCGTTTGGCATCTTGAACACTACCTGTTGCTTCAAACTTGTGAAGAAGCTCCCTCAAATAAGTTCTCGAGATAGGGCGATCTGGGTATCTCTCATTAAATAAACGTTTCGCTTCATGGAGATTCTTTCTAGATTCACCAATTATTAAGATAGCTGTTACTTTGTCGGCTTGAGTACGTACCATTTTGCCTATGTGAAATCTTAAACGTCTCGTTAAACAATAATAAAATTAAATATTTAAGCTATTTAGAAAAACTTTGCAAAGCGACAAATACTATTAAATTAAAAACGTCAATTTTTTTGGCAACCAACCAGAGGCGGACTGAAAAATCTTCAATATTTAAATGTGAAATAATAATTTTGGTACTTATTTAATTTATCCGTCAAAATTAGTTTAAACCCAAACAAAACTAATATGGCTATGTAGCCATAGCCAATGTCAATGCCTTTCAAACGAGATATCACTTGCCATAAGGTCCTATTTAAAATTATTGGCCAGAGTGGCACTGTGACGTCATATATTACTATTACGTCACCTGTTACCATTCGTAGAGAAGTTTACAACACTTTATTTTCACCCTCCAAATTTTATTAATGTAAGTGTAGCCGTTCAAAAGATACGAGGGGGAGAGGGGACTTTTGAATAGCACTGTATATATGTTATATACTGTAACTTTGGTAAAACTGGAGTAATTTTAATGGAGTTTGCGTAGAAATGTTGGGAAAACTTCTAAGATCAAGAATATATAATCACAAAATTAATTAAATTACATTAATTTTTGGATTCAATGATTTTTTTGTATTACATACGAAAATAGCAATTTCTATAGATTCGGGTAGGAATCTTCTTTATTTTTCCAAAATAAAATTTGATTCTCCTGTAATATAAAGATTGATGTTCAACGAACAGAATGTATATAGTGAAAAGGTAAAAAAGATGATTAATATATAATTTTAAGATATAATTTTTTTCATACCTTTTTCCAATGAAAATATGCCTTTTTTGTTGAAAAACACTTCCCCTACACGGTGGTATTTTTTATTCTTCCCCACCTTCCTCCCAGCGTGAAATATTGAAGAATTTCAAAAAAAAAAGTTTTTCATTTTTTTTTCAAATTTGGGAAATCGATAGACTTGTAAACTTTTTTTTATATCAATCTACATACTTTAAGGTACTTATAAAAAAAATCAGCCGTATTGATAATTGCTTGTACTTTTGGTCTAAAATGATCCATGCCGACTGGCCTAGATGTGTAGAAACGAAATTGTCGCAAATTTTTTTTTTGTATTTTTTATTTGATCTTTTAATAATAAAATAGTACTTTTCTTGCAAGCTGGATACTATTTAGTTGAGTTCATTGGACTAAAGCATTTTTTTATAATAATATCATAGTTGGACACGTAAAATACACAATTTGGTTTTACTTAATGGTTACTTACTCAGGCTAAGAGCATAAAGAGAAATAATCGTTGGCAAGAATGCAACCACGTATTATTTGTACGTACAACTAAATTTGCTCTAGAATATTGTAAAGTGTTTTTTTTATATTTAGCTAAACTGAAAACCAACGATAGCCAGACAGACGTATTAATTAAACATTATGACAATAGAATTTATTTTACACATAAAGCTTATCTGCAATTTCGATAAATGGACAATGGTCTTTTTTCTTGTCCAACACAAAAATTGACATCACTGTGGCATAAATTCTGTTGTCTAAGTCAGTATCAGTATCAAATGCCTTTTAGTTATACGGGAAATAGAATGACATTGAATATTTCAAACGTTTTTGAAAAAGTAACCATTTTGGTAGTATAGATTTTACAGTAAGCATATGGTATATTTACAATAAAATAATGAGTGACATACTTGAACTAGACTAACTTGTTATATTATATATATATATATATATATATATATATATATATATATATATATATATATATAAATTTAAATAGTTCAATTATTTAAAACAACATGTCAATTCATAATTTCATAACATTCTTTCTAAATCATCATAATGGCGATCAGTAAATATCACTTACTGTATTAATTTCATGAATCTTACTTGAACCCAAACCCTTCGAGAGGAACAGGAACATAACATGGAAGTGTACTTGGAACAATATTATATTTTTCTGTCGACTGATCACCAAGAAAAACTATTATGGTGGTAGAAACACAGGAGTCTGTCTGGAGAACCTGAGGAAGTCTGCTATGCATTCATACAGTGTGGAAACCACTTATGGAATAAAATTCTTCATGTCATTATTTTAGAAAAATATAAAAAATGCCGAGACACGTCAACTTTTCAATTGAGTTGTGCGTTATGTAAACATAAATTTAAATGTACATGGTGATTCACGCAAGTATGCCATAGTCGGTGTTTTTTTTTAATGAAACACTCTGTATATTTGCATGTTTTTGAAATCCTCTTAATTAACCGATTCCAATAAACTAAATAATGTATGGTCAATTATGAATTATACAGGGTGAAATTTTAAAATTAATAATTTATTACACTTGAAATATTGTTATTTTTTTAAATTAGCTAAATATGGTTTTATAAAAAATCTGAACTAATTATTAGACGTATTTGTATATTGAACAAAACCTGCTACGCCCATGAATTTTATCATAAATACCTAAAAATTGCCTAAAAACGCCAATAATTAGACAATGTGTTGACAGTTTATGCTGAAAAAGTAAAATCTTTGTCAAACACTCTTTCCTTGTCGACATAACAATGAAATATTTAACTGAGACTCACCGAATTGAGATTTTAATGATGATCGGGTACGGGGATAACTGCAGAAGTCAAGTTGAAGTGGCAAACTTATTTAATCACAGGTATCCCGAATTGCCTAATATTTCACAAAGTACTGTGTCTAAAATTCATGCACAATTCAGAGAACTTGGACATGTCAAACCATTGAAAAGAAAACCACACTTCGTTGTGGATGATGTGAAAGTGGATATTTTGTTAAGAGAATCCAACTTCAACTACACGTCAAATTGTCCGTGAAAATAATGTTAGTCATACAACTGTTCTAAGATGTCTTCATAAAGAAAAACTTCATCCCTACAAATTAACTTTTGTGCAGGAGTTAACAGAAGACGATCCAGATCGTAAAATGGATTTCTGCGAAAGATTGATGACTAAGCTTCTTGGTACCGTTCTTTTTTCCGACGAATCAACATTCACATTGAATGGAGAGGTAAACCGGCAGAACTGTAGATATTGGTCAGCAGAGAATCCTAATTAGATGCGCGAGACACATACTCAGTACCCTCAAAAGGTGAACGTTTGGGCCGGTATCATAGGCGACCATATTATTGGTCCTATATTTATAGATGGGAATTTGACAGCTGAAAAATATTTAAATAGGCTTAGAAATAAAGTTATTCCTGCGTTGGCAAACTTATATCCCAACGCAATAGATCCTATCTTACCGAATGAAAATGTTTGGTTCCAGCAATACGGGGCAACACCCCATTATGCTTTAATGGTAAGAACTTATTTAGATGAAATCTTCCCCAATAAATGGATTGGACGAAGAGGTACTATTGAGTGGCCAGCTATGCGTAACGCCAGACCTTACGCCGTTAGATTTTTTTCTGTGGGGTTATCTCAAGAACAAAGTATATGCAACACAACGAACTAGCACTGTAGACCTCAAAGACAGGATAACTACAGAAATACGGAATATTTCACCTCAAACTTTAAACAAAGTTAAGGAGGGGTTCTATAGGAGACTGTGCTAATGCCAACAACTAGGTGAAGAACATTTTGAGCATTTATTTTAATTTATTAAAATCAAATACATCAGGTATTTTATGTATGTGTTTAATAACTAAAAATAAATATTTCACCCTGTATAATTCATAATTGACCATATATTAATCAGTTTGTTGGAATCGGTTCATTAAGAGGATTTCAAAAATATCAAATATACAGGGTGTTTAAAAAAACATCACCGACATACGCATACGCACCTGTACATTTGAATTTATGTTTACATAACGCACAACTCAATTCAAAAGTTGACGTGTCTCGGCATTTTTTATAATTTTCTAAAATAATGACAAAGAATTTTATTCCATACGTGGTTACCACACTGTATATTATTGATAATAGATTAACATCGTTTAAAATAATTCAACTATTAGGGCGAGTTCTGTCAAACACCTAAACTCTGTTTAATGATGACTGATGTTTAGACTGCTGTAATTGTTGATAATAAATACATCAATCAGCCACAGTCTAAAAATCGGTTAACATTGAACCTTAAACCGAGTTTAAGTGTTTGATACAACTCGCCCTTAGAATATGATGTTGTACATCATGATGAAACAACAGAAAAATGGATTAAGCTAGTGACAATTTGAATTGTTTATCACTTAGAAAGTCAGATCATCACATAGATCCGTTTTTAAACTAGTCAATTAGATATTATCTTGTGCTGCTCATTTTATTTTATTGTACATTACCTTTTTGCAGTCACATTATTATTCTTAACTAATTATTAGTCTAAATATTTCTGTAGGTATATAGAAATATTCCGAAGCAGTTTATCCGAAGTGGATAGTGTAGTTAACTATCAAGGCAATTCGATGGGACCTCCAGGAAGGCGTATGGGACCTGGCTCCGGAATGTTTAGTTCCCGACCAAGTCCGTACGACAGAGACTCTCGCTACGGTGGAGGTAGTGGTCGACTAGGAGGAGCACGTGGAGCTCGAAGCTTTAAAGGTTAGTAATTTGTTTAAATGATCAATATTTTTTGATGTTTTCTTTTTACGTGCACTCGATCTATCAAATCTCTCTCAACACTGACACTAGACACGTAATTCGATAGCCAACAGTTCCAGGTTGAAAATGGTATAATTTTACACTTCATATCAGAGAAATATGAAAGGTGTTTTTAAAGGCATATAATGACCGGTAGCAATCGAGTTTAATATGGAAAACAAGTGTAATAAGGCAATTGTTCATGACCAAAACTTGCTAATCGACGCTACAGGATACACTGAAAATCATATTTGGAAAATTTTTAACAAATATGAAGTATCACCATTCCCAGGATCACATATGCATCTCTGGTATGGTGGCCAAAGATCAGACAATCCTCTGCTATGCTAAAACTTAGCAAGGTCCAAAGACTTGCATGCATTGGCATTACAGGGGCAATGAGGACTACTCCTACAGCGGCGCTGGAGACAATGCTAGACCTTCCTCCGCTACATTGTGTCATAATGTGCGAAGCAAGGGCAGCACTAACCCGATTGGAAAAAGCATCAGACCATGACGTGGCACATGGGAGAGGACACACAGAGATAAGGCATGTAGATGATGACATTTTCCAAATTCCAACAGACCACATGACCACCAGATATATCTTTCGCAAGAACTTCGAGATTGTCATCAAAGATCGAAAGGAGCTTGAGGAAGAGAACGCACCACCACTTAGTAGAGCGAATGAACTGATCTGGTATACAGACGGATCAAAAAATGAACTCGGCACCGGAGCGGGCATATACAGCAAGACGAGCAAATATGAAAGAATCGTCTCGCTAGGAAAATACGCCTCTGAATTTCAAGCAGAGGTCTATGCAATACTTGCATGTGCAATGGCAAATAATATGGGAACCTACAACAACAGACAGATCAGGATCTACAGTGACAGTCATCTGCCCTTAAAGCACTTCAGAGCTATAGGGTGACATCTCGGCTAGTATGGGAATGCGGCGAAGACAGGCGACTCGGAACATTGTAACACTGGAGTGGGTCACAGGAAATAAAGAAATCGCAGGCAATGAAAAAGCTGACGAACTTGCAAGAGTAGTATCGTCAACTCTGTTGAACGGACCCGAACCTGCTGTGGGCATCCCCAGATGCTTAACGAGGTCATGGTTAAAAGGATGGGTGAAAGAACAACACTACAAACACTGGAAGAACACGCCCAGGGAAATATATGGGAAGAAATTCATAAAAGAACCATCAGAAAAAGTAGCTAGAACTGCTCTTAATGAGCAGGAACAAACTACGCACCTTAACGGGCCTACTTACGGGACACTTTCCCACAAAGGAGCACCTAAACAAAAAAGGGCTGTATAACGGAGACCTTACATGCAGAAGATGCGAAAAGGATACCGAAACAGCTCTGCATGTACTATGCAACTGTGAGTCGCTGGACCACAGAAGGCAGAAACTGTATGGCAGAACCCAAATGACTCCAGAAGACTTCTACAACCAACCAGCAAAGAACCTGTATGAGCTAATACAGGGAACGGATTGGCTGAATAGGTTGTAGTCAGAACACTAGGTGTATCCACAATAAGCCCAGGAGGCTGAGGTGGTACCGGCGAAGGGACGGCTCCTTTGGAAAAAAAGAAAAAAAAAATCGCCGTAATAGTTATTTACGTAACTAGTTATGAAAAGAGCGATATTGTTCCACAAGCATAATAATTACGCGAGTTAAACACTGTCGCTTTCTTCATAACGTGTTTACGTACAGCGTTTTATCTAATTCCGCGCTTTTATCATTAATAAAATCTTCAATTATAATGGTAGTATTAAAGTGGATTCAAATGGTGTTAGAAGTATTGTTACTATAAAGTATCCACCCAGTTAATTGACTTACTTTAAATAACTGTGTCCTTAAAAATGTTGTTTTCAATGTTTATAAATCTTAAAATACTATTGAATTAAAATAATGGGGTAATTGTCAGTTTTCTCAGTACCTAATTTAAAAAAAAAATTATAACGTGTCGCGGGACACACGGTAAGAGCTTTAGTTCCTTTTAAGCAATAATCAAATTTTTTGAATCAATAAATAAATACACATTAATATTAGAATTTATTTTACTCTGGATGAAACTTCATTTAACAAAAATATACAGTAGTATTGAGTTAACTATTTGTAAAATCTTCTTCTTTTTTCTATTCATATATATTATATTAAGTCAATCACTAGATAGGGCACTATTTGGACTAGCCAAATATATATCAAGTATACATCATGTCAAAAGTAACTTCTGTCATTCTGATGATGATATTTATATCGAAACAATTGTCAATTTACTTGCAATTTACAGATTTTTACAAATATATTGTGGAATCATTTAAAAACAGTTAGTTTCATTTAAAACCATATGATACAGTAGTATTAATTATAAAAATCTTATCATTAAGTTTATTGGGACAAAGTACATGTGTAATGTATATACCCTGTATATACCGGAACATTAGTCATCATCAAACCGAGTTTAGGTGTTTGGTACAACTCGCCCTTAGGATCTTTTGTTTTTTTTTCCGTGCTATTGAATAGTGCAATTGGGTTTTATGGATTATTTGAAAATTTAAACAAATTATTAACAATCAGTAAAAAAAATATGGTTGCAGAATTCATTTTTCGATTTTTCCAATTTTTGAGCATGTTTCTAAATAGGGACTGTATTATTTTATTATTTCACAAGAGAGTATAACTCAAGACGAAAAAATGAACGACATGAACGAAGTCTCCATCACAATCTTCCAAAGGAGAATTTTAATTTGAAAAATATTTTTTTGGGCCGAGAAACGTGATTATCTCGGAAGTCTCTTGATATTTTTATCTGGAAAAACTTGTGGATTTTTCGGACATAAAAAGGTATATTTTCACCAAGTTTTATCAAAATAAAATTATTATTGTGTAAATGAAAAATAAAAAACGATAAAAGCGGTTTTTCGCATTTTTCTCGGAGTTTTTGAGGTTATATGAAAAAATCATTTCCACAAAAGTTGTAGACCTTTTTATGGTCTACAACTTTTCTGTTGTTCACTTTTCTCTCCGACGTCAACTTTCGCCGGAAATCGCAATAATCCGAAATTCCACCACTTTTCACCCCCCAAATATATCTGGAAACACCCCTGCTCACGCATTCATTTTTTTTTACGTTTATTATACGCCTATTTACCATTTCCAACTGTTCCCATCCTGTTAACAATTTTTTTTTTCGCTTCTAAGTAAGCTAATTCGACTAGTCTATAACATTACATTTTAGTTTTTGATTGTATTGTAGCGACTTTCGGTAACCACATGATTTTATTGAAGGTAGGGATCGCATTTTCACGTTAAAGAATGTTAATTTATAATTCAAATTTGACGTGTTTTGGGATTTTTTATAAAAATGTACAGTAACCGAAATAATGAAATTTATTTCGTTAGGCTTTTGCACTATGTATATTACCAAAAATAATGATGGGGCCAGAATCATTTGTTCTAATGATAATCATTTCACAAAGGAGAAAACTCTACGAAAAAATGTTTTAAATGCCAATAATTACCCGACAGAATTTGTAAATAAATTGAGAATATAGAGAAGGGCTCATTGTTAATACCCCATAATAATAACAATAATATTAATAATTCAGCTAACATAATTTTTAAAAACTTCACAATACCGTATGTTAGGGGTTTATCAGAAAGAATAAAGAAAATTGGTAATCAATTCAATATTCGAACTAGCTTCAAATCTAACAATACGTTGAGATCTATACTAACAAAAACAAAACCAAAAAATGAAGAACAATCTTCAAAAAACTGCATATATCAGATATCTTCTGAATGCGACAAATTCTATTTAGGTGAAACATCTAAACCATTGAAAGTCCAAATAAGTGAACATAAAAAATATATCAAAGAGAGGGAGTTCTTTAAGGGCCGGTTTTACAAGAGAGATTTATACTAGGTATAGTTATTCTGGGTATAAAGTTATACCAGAATTTATACCTAGTTTAAAACTGGTTGGTTTTACGATGCTTTTTTACACCGGTATAGCAATTCCTACTCCAATAATTGCTATACCGGTGTAAAAAAGCATCGTAAAACCAACCAATTTTATTCTAGGTATAAATTTTGGTATAACTTTATACCCAGTATAACTATACCTAGTATAAATCTCTCTTGTAAAACCGGCCCTAAGTCAGGTATTTGTAAACATGCTTGGGAAGAGGGGCATAAAATTTAATGGGATTCGACAAAAATAATATTGAAAGAGTCCAATAATAAAAGACGAAAAATCAAAGAAATGCTTTTTCCTACGATCACATAGGAAAGTGACATATATCGCACTGTCTAGTTCTATGGAAAGTGGCCTTTATTCATACGCGTACGGAAAAAAAACTTATCCCTACGTTTACGAATAAAAAAGCTCTCAAATGAATTTTTAATTAAGATTGACCACTGGCAAGCTGTCAAATATATAATTTTTAATTAGATTTACCTATGTAATATCTAAATTTGAAGCGATCTATTTGAAAAGTGAAATTTTTGTCATTTTCTTGATTAAAAAAAATTTAAGGCGCGGTCGAGGATCGAATCCGCGTACTCTTCGTCAGAAGTCCGATGTTGTACCAACTAATCCAAATCACCTGTTCTAAGTAGGAAAATGTAATCATCTTGAAAAGTACCTATTCATGATAAGTATGTATGAAGTATGATGAACAATAATAATTTCACTTTCAATTTCTATAATTATCCAACCAATTAATAATTGTAATAACCTACCTATATTATAGTTCAACTACTTGAATTTTTGTCATTATTGATAGTTATTGTTAATTTTGAAATCAATTATGTTGACTTTAATTGTAACATTTTGTGTATTAATATGACAGATGTTGATTACACATTATTTGGTGAAATTATCACGTGATCGTAGGAAAAATACTGTACATTACTTGTGCTAAAGTGATTTTTCACACTCGTGTGATTGTCGCACTCGGCTCATGCCTCGTGCTACAATACTTCCCACTCGTGTGAAAAATGTCACTTTCTGCACACGTTATGTAATATACTATAATACAACTAAATGCAGATAAATGTTAGCCGAATGTAGTCAAATTTGGTTACCAATGTTTGAAAGAGAAATTTCCAATAATCAATTACCTGCGTTATCAGGATAGCATCACAAGTTTTTATCCAGGTTTTCCTATGATTTATCATTGTAATAGTTGTTAATCGATACACACTTCAATACACAAAATCACCAAACTGAGTATTACATATTTTGAAAACAAAAATAATCATACACAAAAAAGTAACAACAAACGCGTTTTATTAACGACATTTCTCAAAAAGCGAAAAAAAGCGCTATCCCAATAAAAACCGTTCCTTGAACGTGCACTTCACTGGATTCCATTTCTAGTAGACTATCATATTGTTAGAATGTCATAAAATAAAATATTTTATTTCACATTTTACCAGAGATGTGATCTACTATGAATGGACCTTAATACAATTTGTTTTGTGGTCTTAAACTTCAATAGTATATTAAAGTATAAGTGGATATTAAGGTCTTTAAAACACGCGTGAATTTTCGAGCACGACGGCGAAGCCGGAGTGCTCGAAATAGAGCAAGAGTTTTAAAGACCAGTTATCCACGAATACTTAACGCCATTTTTTTTATTGGTGCACTTTGAAATTATAAATACTGGTCTATAACTACTACAACAACAAGAAATGGAAATAAGAACTAAATGTCAAATGGTTGAATTCCTGATGTATACCTTGCGTTGTCATGGAAATGAGAAAAACATAAACTAATTTGTATTTTGATGGAAGTTCAACCTTATTGAGTTCTGTGAATGTTAATAGTATTAATTTCAATACCATTTCCCAAGATTTGAAAAATCGAAATATTGATATTTCAAACAATACCAACGACACTTTCCATTTTAATTTATAAATTTGACATTGTTAAATATTGTTCCAATAAAAGTTTTGACGTTACAAACTACTCCTGTCAGATCAATAATAAAATCAATAATTTAGACATGATTTAGACCATAGATTTAGACTTCGTTTCTCGAGTTGTTGATGTTGCCACGGTAACTTTAAAACACACGCGTTTTTTAAAGTTCGATTGAAACACGCTGAGGCGTGCTTTAAATAAGTAAAATGGTTCACCAATAAAAAAAAAATATTATTGATTGTCTATACTGGTCATATTTTTTTCGTTGTGTCCGATAGGGACCATTTATTATTAGTTAATCTTGACAACGGTAGCTGGAACGCTACCGAAACGTCGAAATGAAAAAAAATAAAAAACATTGTTGTGGTTTGATTCCCAAAAAATATAAGAGAAAAAATAATCAAAAATAATGAGTTATTTCTTATTTAGATTACAATAGTTATGATCGCCCGTCTCCTTGGGGTGGCAGCCAACGCAATGGAAACGATATGGGTTCAAGAAGCTGGGATTCATGGGGAGGCGGCAGTGGTGGCGGATCTGGTATGCACTGCGTGCATATGAGAGGATTGCCATTTAAAGCATCTGAAAACGATATAGCAGATGTAAGTAAAGCACCAAAAATAGTGTATAAGATAGTGTTATAAGGGAGGTGTAGTTTTAAACCCGATATTAAAATTTAATTTTTCAATTACAGTTTTTCAAACCGGTTATGCCCGTAAATATTCGTTTAATTCAAGATTCTAGTGGACGTGCTTCAGGCGAAGCAGATGTAGAATTCGATTCTCACGAAGATGCAGTCAGAGCTATGAGCAAAGATAAAGGGCACATGCAACATCGATATATTGAATTATTCCTCAATTCCGCCGGAGGCCAGAGCAATGGTGGATTCGGTTATGGAATTAGCAGTAGAAGGCGAATATAACGCTTATCAAACTTAAATCAACTTGAATGAAAAGCCAGTAAAATGTCATTTCTTTAAATTGCTTATATGTGTTCCGATTAGGGGGGTCCCAAAAATATTGTGATATTTTTTGTTTAAACCCAATATTGACTGTAAGTGTTGAGTAAAATATAATACATTTTTTAATTGGAAAATTAAATAGGCATAGTACTTAATCTATTCAACAAAGTCATGAATAATTTTTCTCTAGAAATTTTCAATAGTTATAAAATATTGTTTATAGTTGTTCGAAAGGATTGGTGTATTTTTGTAACGAAGGACCAAATACAGATTGCGAAAAGTCTGTTCGAGCCACGCGATTTACACAAGTGCGACAAGGAAAATATGAGAAAAACACTTCAGAGAGAGAGAAGAATAATTGTGCGCAGTCAGCTGTTGCCAAATGTATTCATCTGTAAAAGTTACTCCCAATTTTTGTCGGCAACAATGTTGAATACCAATAATTGTTAAATCGAAAGCAGTGTATAGATTTTAGTTATTGAAGATTGTAATTTGTCAATAATATTACCAATCTCGAATTTCTCCTAATAAATACGGCGTTATCCCGTATTAAAAGTTAAATAAGACAATTATTCCTTTGAAATTATAAAACATTTTAAACTGGCAACGCTGCTTTCATATCAGATTGGTAGCTGGAACTGAAAACACGTCCAACGCTGACTGTGGACAATTATTCTTCTCTCTCTCTCTCTCTTTCAAGTAGTTTTGCTCATATTTTCCTTGTCGTACTTGTGCTTAAATCGTATGGCTCTAAATAGACTTTTCGCGATCTGTATATGATACTCCATTGTCTGGGATATTTTACTGGCTACAACCGATTATATTATTTTGACTTAATTTCATTGTCAAAAGTTATTGCAGTTATTTTTTTTAATTTCTCTACGATTGTAATATCAGTGTGCAACATTTCCAATAGATATTATATATATATAAATTTCTTTGTTTTCTTTTGGTACTAGCCCATATTATTTTGAGTATAGTCAGACTTCTTGGCCGTTTTTTTTATAAGCATGTAACGTGTTTTCTTCCTACACGTGGCTCCTGCCACACGAACACGTCACTATGGCCACCCTTGACTTGAAATCCTTCGACAGAATGCTCGGGCGCCAATTTGTGACGTTCTTTCTCACCTCACTCAGGTTCTTGCCAACTAGACACTTTGGACACCCTCGATGCAAAATCTTATGAATAGATTCTCGGGCGCCAGATTTTTTACGTGGTTTGCTCCACGGCCCCTTGACCCTTAGAGTCAAGAGTTGCAGATAGCCTCAGATGGAGGTTACGGAAAATTCCAGGGGTCGAACTTTAAATTACAGTAGAGACTACGTAGAGCTATACTTATTTTTTTTGTAGCACAAACAAATTACCATTACCTGAGGTTGTTACGCTCCAAGAAAATAAAATTACTATTAACTGTAGTAACGAAATACTAGTGAATTATCAATAAAACTATAGTAATTCAATTGAGGTTTGTATTATATTACAAAATTAGAATCGGGTCAACAACAACAACGAGAGAAAAAAAAAACACCCGTACCTGCTAATAAAGTTAGCAAGAGGACGAGCACCCAAACAAAAAAATGTATACACCAGGCAGGATACAAAAGATATAAAAACGGTTCACGTATTATGTAGATCGGAGAAAAAAAAGCAATATATTTTATTCAGACTCAGTGGTTTTACAAAATTTGCTATTGTATTCAGTATTACTTAATCAGTGGTTTTACAAATTCTGAAAAATAATTTCGACAAAACAAATATAGAGATAAGAATGTCAACAACACTCGATGCAGTCGGCAATTTGCTGAGATTCTGTTCAGAATAAATTTAATTTCCGAACGAGGCTTTCGAATCGTCCAGCAATTAAATAATATTCCTAATAACCGGGAGTTACTATCAACAAATTTGAATGGCGGAGAGATAAAGAAAGGAATCTCGGTAAGGCCCGAAGCAGTCGGCGATTCACTGAGATTCCTATTACCGAAATAAATTTAAATAACCGAACGAAACTTTTGGATCGCCCGGTATTCAAATATTATTTCCGAAAACTAATAAACCCTTTAAACAGCGGAAACAGAAAGACATTTCTGAAAACAAATAAAACTTATCAATAACGGAAAGAAAGAAATCTCAGCAAGACGCGAGAAAGTCGGCGATTCACTGAGATTCTTGATACAAAAATAAATCTAATTCCCGAACGGGGTGGGGTGTCCAGCAATTAAATATTATTTCTGAAAACTAATAAAAAAACATGAACAAACCTCGAATTAAATCAAACAACCAATGTGACAAACAAACGATGCTTATAAAAAACTTTTGGCTCACAAAATTAAACGGCAAAATGGTTCAAAAATAAATCTTAAGCTAGCGATAAAAAAAATTATCATCCAACTTAGAATTTATTTAACGGAAAATCTTAGAATTATGAAATAAGAAAACCGCTGTGTATGATATAAATGTCAGTAACAATTCTAACCAATTATATATTCTATCCTGAATTATCAAATCGACTCTTAATAAAATATATTTTCATACGGAAATTATACGGATTTAAATAAAATTTTACCTTTTAAACACTAATAACTTCTCCTAAATTTTTGCGGACACGGTATATACATTTTCGACTGTGAGACGTGAACGAATCGAAGCAGAGAGAGCCCCAAAACTGTCGTTCTCCTATTTATGCCGTATTTCCCACTAATCGTTTCAAAATAATTTTTTTTCTTAAAATCCGAAACTAGATTTAATTACTTTATTCCAATGCTCATGAATATACTGAACGGACCGAAAGTTTTAATCAAGTAAAATTAAAATACATGTATACCGGATGTCCCAAATATTTTGAATGAACGGACTTGTAACCAAGTTGTTTTACCAGGTAAAATTTATATTTACTACCCTACAACATTAGGATAGTATATTAAAGTATAAGTGGATATTAAGGTCTTTAAAACACGCGCTCTAAATGTGCTGTGCTCTAAATATTGTAAAGCAAGTGTTTTAGAGACCAGTTATCCACGAATACTCTACGCTATTTTTTTTATTAGTGCACTTTGGAATTATAAATATTGGTCTATAACTACTACAACAACAAGAAGAAATGGAAATCATAGGTGGAAAGAAGAACTAAATGTCAAATGGTTGAATTTAATGTATACCTTGCGTTGTCATGGAAATGAGAAAACCATAAACCAATTTGTATTTTGATGGAAGTTCAACCTTATTGAGTTCTGTGAATGTCAATAGTATTAATTTAAATACCATTTCCTAAGATTTGAAAAATCGAAATAATGATATTTCAAACAATACGAATAGGCACTTTCCATTTTAATTTATAAATTTGACATTGTTAAATATTGTTCCAATAAAAGTTTTGACGTTACAAACTACTCCTGTCAGGGCCCGTATTCTTAAGGGACTAGTGAGAATCTCACCAATGAGATAGGTGTATTGCATGGTTGCCTAAAACATGAGAGTTTCAAATTTGTCGTATTTTTAAAGGCAATAGTGAGATCTGCAATATCACCGGACGAAATCCAATACGCATGTTTCTAAGCTTCTCACCGCTTTTGGCGAGATTCTCTATCGGTACGAACCATGAGAGATTGAATCTCTCTCGTTTCAGGCAACCCGTAATGCATCAATCTCATTAGTTAGATTCTCACTAGTCCCTTAAGAATACGGGCCCAGATCAATAATTTAGACATGATTCAGACTTCGTTTCTCGAGTTGTTGATGTTGCCTCGGTAACTTTAAAACACGCGCGTTTTATAAAGTTCGATTTAAACACGCTGAGGCGTACTTTAAATAGGTAAAATGGTTCACCAATAAAAAAAAATAAAGTAAGTGAATAAGGAGGGAGTAATATTTCACATCTTGAAAATTAATCCACTAAAATAATACCGGAGCAAGAAAATAACATGAAGAATTCAAATCCTTATTAACCTAAAAAGTAACTTCCTTACAATATTCCAAATCATTTGAAAGTATTACTCACTCTAAATTTTTATGCCCATGGATGCTACCAAGCCAGTGCTGGCACAACTTTACATTTTCCAGTAAGCCAAGCATCAGTTAGTAGAATTGTGACATTTATAGGGAAATAAGGTTTCCAAATACAGAAGATGAAGTTACTTATTTTCCTTCCATAATTTCAATTTAGCTTTACCGGAAAAATAAACAACCACAAAAATATTTAAAGTTTATATTTGTTTACTCTGTCAAAGTAAAGAAACGACCTATTTTCCACACATTAGAACTATTTTGCGGCGCTGTCACGTCCATTCTCACGTATGGGTCTTGGTTGTTGTTATCATAACAACAGTTGCCAACCGTGTATTAGAGAATACTAAAATTTAGCAAGTGATTACTAAGGTCATTATCAAGAGTTGTTAGCAGAGTTGCTATGGTTAACTACTTTATTTAGAGAATAGCCCTGATTGTCGAGAATATGTTTTATAAAAGACTGTAATGTGAGGTGCACCCGGTAAGCTCTATCTTTAGAAAAAACATGTTTGATTATTTGAAAAGTGACAGGAGTAGTTACTCTTCCATACAGCTAAGAGCTTCCCAGCATTGTTATTGAATTCCTAACATTTATTTTTCTTCATGTTTGTCATTGAAATATGTAAAAAACGATCCATTTATTGTATACTTTTTTCATTCGATAAAATATATAAACTTGCTGATAATTGCTTCATTTTTCCCACTTCAGGCATTATATGGTCAATTTTTTGACATTTCATTTAATTTTACTTGACTTGATTGATTGTTATTTTTGTAATAATCTAATGTTGAGTAACTTTGAATGAAATATCAAAAAATGGACCATAAATGTTATTCTGCAATAAAAGTAAAATTACAGTAATTTTGAATATGCCGCCAAAAACTGTAAAATTACAGGAATCTTCTTTTCCAGTTGTTAGCAAAGTTCACAACCATCTGATTTGTGTTAGATGTACTGACGGGACTCTCAAGGTGGCGCCACCCGTACAAATAGAGGGCGCAACCGGTCAGTTTCCCATCTATATCGGTTGTTATGGGCAACGAGCGTTTTGCCATTTTTTACGCTCGGCGAGAGTAAAATAACTCCTCAAGAAACGTCAATTTTTCAATGTGATTGTGGAAAAAGATTATTTTTATACTTACATTATATGAAACAAAACCAAGACAAGTTTTTCAATTTCACGAGAATGTCTATGACATCTTTTAATGAACTATAAGATCTTGTTAAGGAGCCATTACCTGGAAAAACACAGCGAGAGAAAGCATTTCAGCAGTAGAAAAACTCCTAATAACTAGGTAAGATCAGGTTTGAACATCACAGGAGCTATGAGAACAACACCAACCGCAGAAATGGAACTAATTACTGGTCTGACCCCTCTGGACCTGTACGTCAAGGAGATTGCGTTAATGGCCATGGTACGATTGCGCACGACTGGTGTAAACTCCGAAGTAGGAGTGGGCCAATTGAGTTTAAGCCTATGGCAGAAAGCGCTTACTGCGCTACCTATGCTGCAGGCAGCCAATGATGCAATTGTACCCAGGTTTTTGTTTAACAAACCCTACAAAATACAAATAAAACAGAACACAGAACCAGATGCTGCAAATGCAATACGCATATATACAGATGTTTCAAAAATAAAAGAGGGCTCAGGATGTGGAGTTTACTCGAGAGCACTAAGCCTAAAGATTAAGTGTTGGAATGGGAAACAATACCAGCGTGGTTCAAACAGAACTGGCTGGTATCTCAATTGCCACAACAGAACTAACCAGAAGAGGAATTTCTGGCAAAAACATAACAATCTGCAGTGATAGTAGACAAGCCCTATAAGCCTTGAACAGACAACATGTTATATCGAGTGCCACCAAGATTTAGCTAACGCCTCGGCAGATAACAATATTATCCTGAGGTGAGTTAAAGGGCACGACAGGGCGCTCCTGGGAAGCTGGCGCCGAAGAAATATTTGGCAATGAACAGGAAAAACCTACGTTTAACAGTAGGATTTCTGACTGGTCACTGTCAACTACGGAAACAGCTCCATACTATGGGGCTAGTGAACACACCTCTATGCAGGATGTGTGAACAGGAAGATGAAACTGTCAGGCATGTCTTATGCGAGTGTTCGGAGTTATCGTCAATAAGAGAGTGAGTCTTGGCCTACACCTGCCGATATAAAGGAGATGTCTCCTAGTGACCTGTCCACCTTCCTGAGAAGGACAGGATGGACGATGACCTAGGAGGACAACTCCTCGGGATGATGTACAATGGGTCACATGTGGCCTAAGTGCTGTGAGCCTACACTCACCCTCCCTACTCTACAGATACAGATAGGTAAGAAAACGTGTTTATTTTGTCATCGTTCACATTAAAAAATAAACTTATGTCGGATCCCTCGTCATACAAATAATGTGATTGTTACCCATTATTTATTTGAAATAATAAGGCAAGATAAATTGCAACAGCGACTCAATGTGGAGAGCACCTCAGGTGTGAATTCGGAGACCAAACTAATATCAGTTCAGGGAGTAGTCTTACCGGTTCGCGGGTAATCCTACTTTATTTAAGTTATTGAAGTTAAGAAACCAAATGAATTTAATAAGTTGATAAATCAAGTTAAGGAATGTAATTAAAGTTAATCAAGAAAGGTAAGTGGGCGCCACCCTGAATAATATTAGTCGACTTGTTTTTCACCTCACAACTCTCTATCAACAAACCTGGAAATACTGGAAGGGAAGGAATATGAACAACGTTGTTAAATTTACAAGTTGTATAATCTAAACTAATATCACAGTAAATGGATGAATGAATGAAAAAAAAATGTTGTTGGTTGTTGAAGCAATCTCGTTGGTTTCTTCGGACAGGTCCTAGTTATCTGAGGTTAATCCATGGAAATTTAGTTCATAGAAATTACTTCATAGAAAGCTCTTCGTCCGAAATGTCCGGTAAAATGTCAGGTACAAACAGGGTTGCCAACTTTATTATAATAAAAATATCATTACTTGTGAAAATAATCGCCGAAATCGCCATTTGTCATAGAGCGAGCGAAGCGAGCAAAAAGCGCGAAAATTTCGAAAATCGGCGATTTTTTTTTCGAATCGGCGATTTTTCTGAATGATAAAAATGACATGTTATAGTAATTTTGCACTTATCATGCGATCTATATTTTTATGAAAATTTTTCTTGGTACTTACGTATTTTGATCTGAAAAACACGAATTTCATAATATAATCGTGAACATATCCCTAGTTGTCGAAATAATTGATGCCAAAGTTTGAAATTTCACCTTCTATGTATGGCAAGTTTTGGGCAAGTATTGTATCTTCTTGGTTAACCATGGATTAACCGGAAATGTTCTGTATGGGAAATGCACGATTCACAATAGGATAGTAATTTTCTCAGAAAGTAAATCCGCCCAAAATAGCCGGAGAGAATAACGAATGTCGCCCAAAAAATATTCCTTAGCCGAATCATAAATAGAACCGCCTCTCAAGAAAAATAATAGCCCAAATGGCGATTAATCGCCCGGTTTGGCTACCCTGGGTACAAAGTGCATTCACATTGAATGCACTTTATAAAGAAAAAAGGTTTGAGGTAAACCTCTCACGAGAAATTAAAATTTTAAACCTTATTGTTTCATGGTTCCCAGGAAAGCTTATTTTTACTACTCGCTATTAAATTGAACCATGCGATGAGCAATCGACATACGTTCCTGTTCACATACTCCGCTTCGAAAAGAATTTACATATTGGTAGTGTGTTCTTAATTTCTCTCTCTATAGGAGAGAAGAATTGGAATATTTGACCAATATCAGTGTTTCTGATCCTCACCAACGGAGATTATCCGTCGCACATTAAATGTAAAACTTGGCCTTTGTTTCCTTAGTTTGCGCATCTCGTAGCTTTTATTCCGCTTGTCCGATGGTACTTTTTAAAAAAATTGGAAGATGTTCCGTTTGGTTGAGTTTTTGGAACTTTAGTTCTTTACGTCAGGTTATGTTTGAGCGACCGGGGGTCGCGACGCAAAAGGTCTGACAAGATTGTGTTTACTGGTTTAACACGTCGGTAAGTGATTTACTTACCGTTCAGACGTCGAAAAGTAATAAATAGCAAAAATAATAATAAATGCAAAATATATTTTAAACTGATCAAGAAGTATAAATTTCACTTTTCACATTTCGAAGAAATTCGGAATTTATTTCAATACGATCGCGCAAAAAATGGTAGAAGCATCTCGAACGTTAAGGGTAATTACAACGTTTGCATGTAGATTCCTCTCGTAAAATTGGACAAAATGATATGAGGATTAGGGGGTCTAGCTCATTTACTTTTCGAAATACAGGGTGTTGAAATTTTGAAAACTTGAATGTTTTAATTCGATAACTTTGAAATGGATGGATAAATTGATTTGACATTTGGCAGGTTGTTTTCAAATGTCAAAGGGCATATTTTGATAGAAATAGTAGTTTGTGCAACTAGTGTGGATATGATGGCCATATCGCACGAGGACGAAGTTCAAGTGCGATATGGACAATCCACACGAGTCGAACAGCATATTTTTTCTACAAATCGAACCCGGGTCTACCGCGTGAGAGTCTGGTTTGCTTACTACGCGATGTATTACATAACAGATGTATTACATAATTTTTGCTTAAAAGGAACTAAAGTTCCTACCGTGTGTCCCGCGACACGTTCTACCTTTTTTTAAGTTCTTCTTGTGGAACTTACAACTGTCCCATTCTTACTTCTTCTATTTGCAATTTAACATTTTTTAATTTCACTATATTTACGTCCATTTTGATCTCGATATGACACCAACGAATGGAGTTTCAAGTTTTTGATGGGATTGGGCTTCCTTCACCCCCTTACTGAATTGCAAAAGTTTCTGAAAGTCGATAATATACAATCTAGACTCTATTGTGTTGAATAATACCGGAATTCATAATTTTATGCGAAAGAACGTTTTAAAAGAATAATTTATTGGAAACAAATAAAAAAATCAAACGATTACCCACTTTTTTTAAATAGGTATGTAGCGCATACATATCTTAACAAAAATATATGAAATAAAATAATAAACAGCTACGTTCTGGATTTGTCGAAAACGATATTATAAACTTCATCAAATGTTGCTACGAAATGAACTTCCAGCCCTTCTGTAATAAACGTTGGCAAGTCATTGAAATCCTTCTTGTTCTCTTCAGGAAGAATGATACATTTTACTCCAGATCTTTTAGCCTGAAACAAAAATTATATAGTAGCAGCTTATAATAGTATATTCTTCAATGAGTGCAGAATGATGGCTATTATTCACGCGGATGAAGTTTCCAAAACGAGGGAGCGCAGCGAGTGAGTTTTGGAATCATCCAAGTGAATAATAGCCATTCTACACAAGTAAACGACTATACTTTCTCCACGAATAAAAAGAAAAAACTTCCAGTGAGGATCGAACCTCGATCGTCCGTGCCATAGTCAACCACCACTAAGCTATAGAGCATATTTATAGAAATGTAAAGAGTAAATATATATACGTAACTTATATTTTTAATCGGAACCCTTATAAATGAAATTAATTCCGGGAGAAGTACATATTCACTATCGTTACTGTTGTCCATTTTTCTCTCTTATATTACGTAAAATTATGATTTTATAATTATTTTGAGGTTTCAAACGACGTGCTGTCAGAAGCGATTTGCGTTCTTAGAGGTATTTGACGTTTTAAAGAGACGATTTGATTTATTCATATTAGCGTGGATTCTGATAATAATAGAATGTGATTGGCTAGCGAGAGTGAATTCTTTTTATTATTCACTGGTGTGAAGAATTTATATCATTATGCAGCTAAATATGTAAAAATAATTTGTGCGTTATTATTTAGTCGTGGAGAAATTATTTACTACCACAATTCTATTTTGAATATTTTATTAAATAACTTCAGTTATAGGCTGTATCTGTATCTGTAGAGTGGGGAGGGTGAGTGTGTAGGCTCACAGCACTTAGGCCACATGTGACCCATTGTACATCCTCCCGAGGATATAAATATATATATATTATTGTGGATCGAATTGGGAGAGAGAATATAATTTAACGTTATTTAGTTTAGATTTGCCCGGTATATTGTGAAAATTTAAATTTATTTTTTAAGATAATTATACTTTAGCATGAGAAACTCCTTGATCTCAGAGTAGGGTTCAAATGTAGAAAAACAAAAATTCAATTTTTAATGTAAGCGCCGAAATTTAAATAAATATCTCAATTTTTAAAAAAAATTTGTTAATCAAAAATATTCTTGCTTTGTTTATCAATTTCAAATAAATTCTAAATACGGTCCTGTGTTTAATGTTGAATCTCTCCACAATTCATAGGTGTCAGTTTAAACTACCAACTATTTAAACTAGATGGAGCAATCACCACAAAGAAATGAAATATTTCAAGAAATTAATTTCACAATGTTCTTCAAATAGAAAAACGTTATTTAATGTTATAGAAATAAATACATGATTCTTTTACAAGACATAAACTAATGAAAACCTATTATCTATTATGATCACTCATTCAAACAAAGTCATACATTCAGATGAAGAAATTATTTCTATTTATAATTCACAATAGCAACATTTAATACAAGTCTTACAATACGAAATCCATTATATGAATGTCCGTGATACAAAATGGCGAAAGACAAACACTATAAGCGTCTGTCTGATACCAAAGTTCAATTCTTTGCACTAAATCGGTAAGTTCATTTAACCTTTTTTATATATATAATGAAAATAGTTTTAAATACCTTATTCACTGTATAGTCATTCACGTCAATGATTGGTTTTTTTATTTTATTCTAGGTTACCTCCTGGAAAATACCACACAATTTGTCCAGCTTGCACAATGTCAGGAATCGATGCTATATTTCGTCCACATCAATACATTTCAGTCAAATCACAAAATCCAAAGCTTTCAAATTCCTCCTTATGATGTGTATATCTGCTTGTTTTATATATAATTAATTAGATAATAAGCACAAAGTATTTCTTTCTTTAATTTTGATATCAAATTGTTGTTTCCCAAAGGTTTTAATTAATTTTTTCAATAATAATTCTGTTCTTCAAAATTTATCTGCTACCCAAAAAGAAAAGTACCTAGTGACTAGCATGTATAATCAACAACTTTTTACATTCCATTTTTATCATTAGCAATCTACTTGTCGCTGATCAAAGTTTGTTGAATACATTCCACCAATCAGATTTGATTATCAAAATATTTCTTGAAAGATTTCACTTCAAATAGTAGATTGTCTGTCCATCATTTGAAAATACCCTGTTTTGAGTTTCTTTAATGATTTTAATTCATATTTTCTCTCTCAAATTATATTTCAATCAGTTTACAAAATGACATTTCCAATTTTATAAAATAAAATATTCAGAATGTCAAACCGTTCTACAAATGTCACATTCCATAGAGTTAATGCTTTCATTTTACTTCTGTTTTAAATACTTATTTGAAATCTTCTTAATAATTATACAAATAGATCCTTCATATGCTTTCTCTATTGATTAGTACATGGTACAGATTGTCTCCTTTTTAGATAATTTTATAAAAATTCAAATTCAAAAAAATTTTAATTACTTGAAATATGCAATCTATTATTTTATATTTAATATACAGAGTGTTGTAGGTTTATTTCTATATTAATATATATATATGTATATATTTTTTTTTATTTCATTTCATTTTTTTAAAATTTTTTTTTTATTAATTCATCTATTAATTTTTATTTTTATTTTTTTTTCAATAAATATATATATATATATTTTTTTTATACATCTAATTTTTATTTTTTCAAATGCTTATAAATGGTTACATATATATTTACATTACACAAAAGCGCATCTAAGTTGGTAGGGAGTGCTGCTCCCGCCATGT
>CAJUYH010001491.1:30804-77556 GCA_910591685.1 Galerucella tenella | reverse complement strand
GAACATCCCATTTTTCTTTTCTAAATGCTTTACTTTTCGTTGAAAGTTAACTGTCTCCTTTTTTTTATACATCACGATATATTTTCACTCGAATAAAGTTTTTCAACTTGGCAATAATAAAATTTTAATAGTATGGATCGAAATAGTTATTCTATTCTATTCTATTTATTGGCTAAAGTTTATATTGGACCAATAATTAATTCATGATTATATCCCATAGTACGCAAGTATAAAGTATAATTAATTGTAATTTTGACATTCATTTTATAGGTTATGAAAATAAAATAAGAAACGAGTGAGAAGCTAGCTCCAAACCAGTGAAATTGATCTGGCAACACCGCTCGACCGCCGAGCCACTGAGAGTCGACCGTATTTACGAGGGGCATATGTTATATAACGTATAGGTTTAATATTTTACATGTAAAATAATTAGTTTTCTCTGATTTTCATAAAAATGACCAGCGAACGTAATTACTGACGTATTGTTTTGTTTTGCCACACTAGAGCTGCTCCAAAACAATCGAGAAATGTTTTGCCGTGATACCTAGTTTTGTTGTGATGTAGGGAGAAATAAATAAAAATAGGTTTCATGGTTTTTATAATCAAAAAAATCAGAAGTGTTTTCAGATCGAACGTTTTTAACGTTTAAAGCAAACAAACTTTTAAACGGGTGTTACGTAAATAAAATGATAATAGATAACGGTTACACTGATTTTAGTTGAGTTTAAAAATTCTTACGTAAAGATTTATTCCAGTTTTAGACATATGGAAACAAAAACAAATGTGGTAGGTACTAAAATAATAAATGTGTACCAACTAAAAAAACTTACCAGCTACAATACAACTGTTCTAAAAACTGCAACTACCGCACAAAAAATATATAGGTACCTATTCAGAATAATTGTAATTATAAATATAAACACGGTAATATCACAGTCAGTTTTCAGTTTAGTCGATAAAGGTTAAAAGTGTAACTAAAAGTAATCACTGCAAATTAATACTAGAATGAAATATGAAGCTATAAGTAATTAAATAAATGCCGATTGTCCAAAAAAAGCTAAAATTGTCTGTCTTTGTCGCGAAGAATTCTGAATACAAAATAACATAGGAGCTCTGGTCAACGTGTAATACCTACACAGGTCCGCACTTAAACTCAAGTTACCGATAACTTTGCGATTTCATTATTTGTAAATGATATCAATATTAGTTTAGATATTGATTAGAGCATAAGTATTTTGTAAACAAAAGATGTTGCTACAAGACAGAAAAAAGGCAGGACAGTCATAAATTTTATTTGACGAATATTAATATAAATATAAAATCGTTGTTTTTTTCATTATTTGTTATTTTTAAATTTACTAGTAAGTAACTTCCAACAAGAGATTGACGTGTCCGAGGGGTTAATCACTCTGACCGATTGCATAAAAAGATTACAATCTTTGAGATTTTTGAAGATTTTAGAAATCTTTCAAATCCTAATAATTATGAAGATTTTTTCAAGATTTCCAAAATCTTATATTACCAATTTTTGTCAAGATTATTTTAGTGCCCGTATAAAGATTAGCCTAGGACGTGTCTTGATAATTATTAATCTGAACCAACCAGATATTAGTATTATTATCAAATAATAAATAACCATAGTAACTCCAAAGTCTTCATTACATAAAATCTCTTTTTCTTAATATACTTAACAGCTTTATCGACCTATGGCTCTTGTCAACAATTTTCTTATCATTATTTCTTATTATTATTATAGTTTCAACACACTTCAAAACTTCATGAGCTTAATCGTTCAGAATTTCAAATATTTTTTTTTTTGAAGCCGTTCTAGTGTCGAGAGCACTGCAGCCTATTGGCTTATTGTACTCTACTCCCACATTTAGTCCACCCATTCAGTTATCCCCGTACCTTCGAGTAGACGATATAGGTCCATTGGATGTGTGCCATATACTTCAGGTGGCACATTAGCTTCTCCGAAGATTGTTTGTCTCCTCGAGTCTTCACAGTCAGATAAGATATGGGTTACGGTCTCGGTCTCCGTGCCACAAAGCCTGCAGCTGAGGTCCCCGTTATATAACCCTATATTATGCAGGTGATCTTTTACCAGGGCATGACCCGTTAGATAACCTGTAATCATTCTTAGCTCATTCCTTCTGATATTCAGTAGTTCTTCGGCCCGTTTAACACATGTGTCACCTATGAAGGTCTTACTGTGTACCTGTGTACTACTAAAGTTTATGTTGGCTTTGTACCCATTTTTGTATTTGCCCTCGGACTACCTTCTTTGTGGTCCCAAGAGCTGGTTCTGGTCCAGCATATGCTGTTGCTGAACCTCTTCTCGCGAGTTCATCAGCTAATTCATTTCCAGAAATACAGTTATGTCCCGGCACCCACACTAATCTTACTTTTATGTGGTCTGCTAAATGATTTAGTACTTTCTGGCATTCTTCTACCAGTCTGGATGTTACCTTGTGGCTATTTAAATCTTCAAGGGCTGCCTGGCTGTCAGTTAGTATGTTTATCCTATGAGTGTCAGTCCTATGTTTGTTAATTCTGACACATTCTAGGATAGCATAAATATCCGCCTGAAATACAGAGGTATGTTCTCCTAGTGAAAAGGATCATCTTGTGTTCCTCATTTCACTATTAGTTTTGGATACTCACATTCTTTGTTCTCAGTACGCACCAAATAACAGTTAATTTATGTGATTCTGTCTAAAAACAATAAAAAAAGGCCTCGACGAAAAGTTAAATTAATATTTTAATCCCAAAATCAGTTTTACTACAAAAATCATAATTATTTTTACAATAATAAAAGTAAACTTTTCTAAATCAAGTCATACCTTGATATTAATCGGTAATATAGGCAATTAATCAAATCTAGTATTCGTAGTAAGACCAGTACGGCCCAGCATTTCCTTATCGAACTAGTTCAAAGTGGGGTAAGTAGTAATGTCAAATTCGATTGGTTCAGTTCAATAGCTGATAACTACAAACTGATAAAGAAGTCCATGCTTTCGACGATTCTATTTAAGTTTTACAGAATATCAACATGTACTCAAGAAATTGGGCTATCTGGTCGCATTTCGAATGGACTTTTTTACATTTTAACAAAAATTAACATAGATAGTGAAGTGATATTTCAAATATTGACCTGTATTAATAATTGTATGGTTATAGGGAGTCGCTTTTAATTAAATCATTCAGATAAACAGAAGCTTACACGATTTCTTTGAAGAAATATTAGACATTATAACAAAACCGGTTAGAATAGAAATTTGGAAATTTGTAATAAGTGGTTTCCGACATCCACCTAATCGAATGATAATACTCTTGACTTTCGGTGATTTCCGGTTGTTATTTCGAAAGTTGCAGTCAACTTTGATTTTAAAAAAATCGCCCAGTATATTTTCAATTTCTTGAACCGCTGACTTGATTACAAACAATTTTTTCTAACGGTACTATACCCAAATGTCATATCTCTCCAGATAACAATTATTTTATTAAAAAAATTGTGTATTACTGATATTTATAAGCTTAATTTTGGAAAATGATCCAACGACGAGCTAGAAAAATATTTTCAATTTTTTATACAGAGCGAAAAGATTAAAATAAATGAACACATAGGTACTTTGTTTACCGAATTTTTTCCGGACAAACCATTGCTCGGACGAAAAAAACGCAGGAGACCTTTTTTACTGCAATACACTCACCCTACACGGTGGTATTTTTTTTACCTTTCTCCCAGCGCGAAATATTAAGGAATTTCGAAAAAAAAAGTTATGTGATTTATTTTTCCAATTTGGGAAATCGATAGACCGGTAAACTTTTTTTTACATTAATCTACATACTTTGAGGTACTTATAAAAAGAAATCAGCCGTATTGCTAATTACTTGTACTTTGGGTCTAAAATGACCCCTATTGACTGGCCTATTTGTTTCTTGTTTGAGCGGATTATGTATTCAGTGTTGCCAAGTGCAGGGAAATTTAGTAGTAAAAGGGAAAAAGTTCTTAATTACCTCGGAAACCGGGAATTTTACATTAAAAAATTTAAATACATTAAGGGCCGGTTTTACAAGAGAGATTTATACTAGGTATAGTTATTCTGGGTATAAAGTTATATCAGAATTTATACCTAGAATAAAACTAGTTGGTTTTACGATGCTTTTTTACTCCGGTATAGCAATTATTGGAGTAGGAATTGCTATACTGATGTAAAAAAGCATCGTAAAACCAACTAGTTTTATTCTAGGTATAAATTCTGATATACCCAGAATAACTATACCTAGTATAAATCTCTCTTGTAAAACCGGCCCTAAATCGTCAAATATTGTTAACAAGAAAAAATTTTATTTTTGCTAATATTGATACACCACTTATTATGTTAATGAAAGCATAATAAAGAATTCATTTACTAGTGGGTACTTTATTTTTCACCGATCCAACGACTGCCCACGACCGAAGACCAAGCCGGCCACCTGCGCAAATTGCCAGGGAGAACACCCGGCAAACTACAAAGGATGTCCAAAAGCCCCAAACAACCAGAAGACAAGGACAACTGCAACAGCTGTAAAGAAGACAGGAGTCAGCTACGCCCAAGTCGCAGCTAACAAGAAAACAACAACGACGACAACAACAAAACAACAGATCCTCGAACAGGTGACAAAGCTATTAGCTCAGCTAATGGCTTAAAGTCGCTTGTAAGATATCGGAAGAAAAGAAGACACACTCTATAAGGGTGTTTTCAGCCGAAATTGCCGGCTGATGACGCACTTCGTAGAGGCAGCGCAAACACACACAACAGAAGACACAGACACAACGGAAGACCGCCGAAGAAAAAACCACTGAGGTTACACGGCCAAAGATAAGACGGCTCGCCCCCAGCTGCTAGCCCTTTTAGCTAGGGACGAGCTGTACGCCGAAACGCGAACTATGATGATGAGACCCATCGGATAAGATGGGGGGATGTGGTGGAAGTCCTCCCGGAGATGTACCTCGCTTAGAGAGGAACATCCTGGGTTGGACGGGCTCATCAGGGTTGTGTGTGTACTTTATTTTTCTAAATATCTTCTGTACGTTCCTTGTGGCATTACTTTTTCTTTTTTCTCTTATTTTTTTAATTTTTCTAATTCTATAAAATGCAGTGATCCGGATCAAAGGATATATGCAAACTTCATTTTATGCCAAACTACAAAAAAAATAGTTCCATTGATGGAAATTGAATAAAAAATACAAATTAATAATACAACGACCAGAAGTCGAGTTATTGGATGAGGAACAAAAATCCATTCATTTTTTTTCAATAGATGGGATATGCGAATTTTAATTGGAAACTTCATAGCTCTACCTAACTCCACTCTACGTGATATAAAAAAATGGCTTTTTCGGTTTGCTTATTTTTTTTTTCATCTCTTATATTTTAACAGAGGCATTTTGCTCGAAAATTTAACGGAACACTGGCAGATCGATTCGCATCATTATTAATTTAATACACCCTACTGTGTAGTCGCGAAGTTTTAGGAGTATTTTACGTGAAACAACGCGAACCATAGGGATTTACTTTAAAAAAATGTACCTATCTATAAATTGGAAGCAGGCTCTATATTTACTTGGCGATAAAAATAAGATAAGTACACGGAAATTATTTGTTTTCAAATGATAACTGAGATTGAAACTTCTGAGATTGAATTTATTGTGTTAATAAATAAAGAAATAGGCACCGGTTATAATATTGGAGACACACAGTAGAAAACTAGTTGATTTTTCAGGTTAAATATTCTAAAAATGTTTACAAACTGTAAGGAGTTTGGAATATTTGAAAATAGTGTAATTTACAACAAAAAATTGCATATCTGAAAATTAATAGATATGGTAGGTATATTTTAAAGGCACAGGCTGATTTAATTTTCAAATATAGGTGGATACTTCTTCGTTGTAAAGAATGGAAATACCAAAGTAGATCTTTAATACTGATTTTTCCTAACAAAGCTTCTCCATGTTTTTTCTCTGAATTATAAATTATATCTGTGAAAGGGTGTTAATCGATTGAAGGAGCTCACCGAAAAATTGTGAAGGTCAGAGGAATGGAGTAAAAGATAATCAGATAATGGGACCCGTAATATAAAAAAATAAAAGCATAAAGCATAAACGTTTTGAAATGAAGTAAAGTACTTAAGTGTTGCTAATTTCACCCCCGTATAATGTGACAGGAATATTGAAAAAATACCCGTGGTTAGTCCTTTGCGAGTGCACGAAAATCCCAGAATTTCAAGTTTCTAGCTTTAGTGAAATTTTAGAAAAATAAATAAAAACTCAATTTTAGTCCCTATACCTTTTAACGGTGATATCTCGAAAAGGGATGGGATGAGGAAATTTTGTTATAGAAAAGACCCATCTTAATTTCATACAAGCAATCACCTACTGAATTTTGTCGCTTGAAATTAAGAAACAACCTGTAGCAGGAGATTATAGACAGTGCAAATAAACTTACCATATTCCTGGCTCTAGTGTAAGGTGTATATTCTCCGGTATTTCGAATCTATGACCTGAAAAGATAAGAGTTTATATTATAATATCATGTATTTCTCTATATCCAAAAACAACAAAACAATAATTTAAAATAACAGTGAGGTAAAAGTTTGTTCAAAATCTATTGCAGAAGTTAAATGTTTGTATCTTGTATGTTTCCACTATAAACAACTTTTTTCTACGACCACTATCGAAAGTGGTCTTTTGTGCCTTGAAAAGCAACTGCAAAGTTGATGTTTTCCGCGAGCTGTCATAATTTGACATTATTAAGCAGAAAGTAACTTTGGCGCACGCCTAATTTTACTTATAGATAGAAAAGAGCTATAGCTATAGTAGTTATTTTAATATAAACTGTAGAATCAAATATTTTCTCCACGACTAAATAATAACGCACAAAATATTTTTACATATTTAGCTGCATAATGATATAAATTCTTCACGACAGTGAATAATAAAAAGAATTTACTCTCGTTAGCCAATCACATTCAATTATTATCAGAATTCACGCTAAAATGAATCAACATGAATAAATCATATAGTTGAAATAATACCCTTCTTGGTGTGCGTCATCGATTGTGACGTATATCCGGGTCTTCGGCATGTCGTTTATTTTATTTGCTATTTTGACATAATAGCTATAGTTGAAATAATACCCTTCTTGGTGTGCGTCATCGATTATGACGTATATCCGGGTTTTCGGTATGTCGTTTATTTTATTTGCTATTTTGACATATAGCTAACCTTAAATTGATAAATAAAATCATCAGGATTGTATTCAGCCAAAATGAAAAGGCTATGAAATCAATAATTACCAGCATCTTTTTCTAACTGAAAATATTTCAGAACTTTCAAAATGCTGATGTTTTTCGTATATCTAGGCATTTTTTTGTATTATTTAGATAAATATAACAATAAGATTAATATTCACTTCAAATGAATAATAATTGATCGTAAGCAACAAAGTACACACCTGACAAGAACTGTCAGTGTGACAGTAGAAAAAGACGTAAGACACATTGCCGCTACGAAAGTAACGCCTTCATAGAATTTTGAGCTCCTGATTGATAGGTTGCGCTGGCGCGTAATCTAAACATCAACCAATCAAATCTTTGTAAGTCAAAGATTAGGGTTAATGTTTGTAAAACATTCAAACGGTTCATTATTGTGATATTTTGATTATGATTAATCACAGACCTGCCTTTTTTCCATTTCTTCCTATGTAATGTGATTGAAGGAGATTAACTATCGATGACGCACACCAAGAAGGGTATTATTTCAATGATATCATCTCTTTAAAACGTCAAATACCTAAGAACGCAAATCGCTTCTGACAGCGCGTCGTTTGAAACGTCAAAATAATTATAAAATCATAATTTTACGTATTATAAGAGAAAAAAAATGGACAACATTAGCGATAGTGAATATGTACGACTCCCGGAATTAATTTCATTTATAAATGTAAAGGTTCCGATTGAAAATATGAGTTACGTATATATATTCACTTTTTACATTCTTATAAATATGCTCTATACTCTATAGCCTAGTGGTGGTTGACTATGGCGCGGACCATCCAGGTTCGATCACTGGAAGTTTTTTCTTTTTAGTCGTGGAGAAAGTATAGTCCTTTACTTGTGTAGAATGGATATTATTCACTTGGATGATTCCAAAACTTACACGCTGCGCTCCCTCGTTTTGGAAACTTCATCCGCGTGAATAATAGCCATCATTCTGCACTCGTTGAAGAATATACTACTAGTTGATTTTCTAATATGTTAAAGTATCCAACAGTATTTTCCGTAGGTAATAATTCACTGAGAAATAGGGAGGGAAATCTAAAAAATATCTGACATTAAGGTAATAAGTGTTGCCTACGTACATAGGTACACGAAACTGCAATCTGGAAACTGCTAAGTATAAACAATGGCAATTAATTTTATTTTGGTGTGATCGTAGAAAAGAATCTTGTGTGCATTTCTGCTCTTGATACACAAATAGCTATTGTTATTAAAAGCTCAGCTCCGAGAAGTGACTTGCCAGAAAGTGTCATCCACACAATGTTGTCGTAAGGTTTTCAAACGCGGTAACTCGTTAGTGAAATTTCGTGTAGCTGTTTTGTTGATTTGGTGGAAAACCGAATTTAGAGTTGAAATAACACAATAAGCTAACAAGGTTTATTCTTATTACGTTTTTCTTTTCAAAACACTATTTTATTTAGTTAGTTTTAGTGGCTCAGTAGTCACTTCCTCCTATAAATTTCTACAAAATATCTAAATATGCAGTTTCCTTGTGGCATTAGCTACTCCGAAATAAAACATTAATTTTTATCGACTTCCCTTCCCATTTTTGTGTTTAGATATTAAAAAATTTCAATTTGTCGATTGGCACTATTTCTTTCTTCAATAAGGCAACAGTCAAATATATTTTTAAATCAATTGAGTGGTGAGCAATTTTATATCGTCTGCTCTGCTTTGCTCTGCAGCAGGCCAGTTTAAGTCAAGATTTCGTCAGTTATTTAGGCAAGTTTAAGACAAGTTTCCGTTCCCATCTATTGTATCGAAAAGTTTTCAATTACAAAGTCGATGCTTGTAAATTGGAAATGTCTGGTCGTGTTTTAGATGAATTCATTTCTAATATACATAAAGTTACACAAGTTGTAAACGGGCCTTCAATGTGTGTGTCAGTATCAGAGAAACAAGATTATGAAACTTTTATAAAATTAAAAGCTGGAAACAGATAATAACTTCTACAAAGAACAAATCTTCTCGCAAAAACTTGATAATTTTTGTATAAAACAAAATGTACAAATTGTGATAATTAGAAGGTACACAATAAAAATAAATTTGTGATCTGGATTATATTAAAAAAATTATTCAAATAAAAATGGGGGATAGAAAAGTTCAGACGGAAGTACTTTGGAGAGAAAATAGACTCCGTTTCACATAAGAAGAAGCTACTTGAAGTTGTAGTCGTGTGCGCAAACTTGTAAGAACCAGCGCCATGTTGTAAAATTGACATTCAACTTAAAGTCAGTAGCGTAACGTTTTCAAGTTTGTAGGTTAACAAAAAATTTGAATCTGCCGGCCTTAACGGTGGACAATTTTTCCTTTAACACCAAGTTTGTTAGACGGAATGGTTATAGATCAATTAAAACACACAACACTCACAAATAAACTAGCTAAACGTTTTAAAATATTCAAAAATCAAAAATATCATGAAATATCGTTTGTGAGGCCATTTGCACGAATTGGTCGTTGCGAAAAAAAAAACAATATCGATTTTGATTTCTGCGCAAGACGTTGGTATACTTCACGTGGCTTCTTCTTATGTGAAACGGAGTCTAATACAACCATTACAAATACTTAAAATCGCTTCAGTCAAACTAATAGCCTATATAGAAGTCACAAAGCTACTCGAATGGAAGTAGACAACATGGGGAATGGTACAAAGATTCAGTTCGAGAGTCTGGGCTGTTGAGCACAACCCAATCGAATCAATGAATGTATAAGCCGATGTGCGTGCAGAGACTGCAGAGACTTGCCTGTCGCCGTATTTTTAGTGCAATATGTAGCTGCAACAGAGTGGCTGGCAACATTGTCAGGAACAACAGCCAGTTTGGGTATATTGACAATATTTTTAGTGTGTCCCGGCCGCATTTTTGTATCGAGCGTATAGTCACAGTATACCTAACAAACAGTAGTGCATCTTAGACACGCGGCAAAAGTCGCGCATATTTGACTGCGCATACTAGACGCCATTTTCTGAGGATAAAATATTTAGACCAATCGAGAAGAAGGAGTGTGGTGCATTCTCCTGTCACTGTCTGGTTTGAATCCAACCAATGGAATATGTACATTCGAGCTATTTGACAGTTCTGACTTCTGACATTACTTAGCACGAACGAAGGAAGAAGTAAACGTCACGAACGGATGTTAATTGCATTATTTCTCATTCTATGTGTGAACAGGTGTTTTGTAAGTTGTTTTTTGAGTGAGATTAGTGAGAACATTTAAAAAGTAAAGCCTTATTTCACTGAATATAGATATTTGTGACTTTTTTAATAATGTATGTGCAGTGAAAGGCTGTTTTAATAGTAGAGCGAAGACAAACGATAGCTTCTTTTCGTTTCCTAAGGATTCACAAAGGTATGCTTCTCTTTGGTGAAAAATTTTGGAACCAGACGATAAAAAGGACGATAAATATTATTATTGACATGCTGTTTCATTTACTTTCATACCAAACCCCATTTTTTAAATATCTACGAGAGAGGAACACACAAAAGTCATATGATGCAGAGTGTTTAAAAGAGCATAGTCTATAACATCTTTTTTTATAAGTATAGGCATAAATGAAGTCATAATATATCAACATTTAACAAACGAAAATTACGAAAAATATCCTCATTTGTTGGATTGTTACAATAAAGAAATTTTTAAGTACGAGCCTGTCGTTCTCATAACGCTGGCTGCTGACCTGACATTTATCCAGAAAACATGGCCGACAGTTAATTTAAACTTCAAAGGTACCGCCCTGGAGATGCACTACTGTTTGTTAGGTATACTGTGGTATAGTATAGTCACTTCATCTTCCGGTCTACTAACACGTGTTCGTGTAGTGGCTGAGTAAAATTTATAAAATTAAAAAAGTTCATAATGTGAATACATTTTAACCCCAAACAGGGGATAATTAATTTTTAAAAAAATTTTAAATTTAATGTAGTGACGTTAATGTGTTGTAGACATTTGACTAAGTTTCTTGTTACATATCTGACGAGTATGGCACTGATGATGGCTTAACCGCCGAAAGCGCTTTGCAATTTTATAATAAAAATTTTACACAGAATACAAAAATGTTTTCTTGAAGTATAGTATACCGCATTCGGGTAACTTCGTATTTGCCGATGTCTGTCTTAAAACGAGCGACCGATATCCCGACCTATCAGTGCTGCCAGATGTAACATAATTATTGAATTGTAACATAATTTTGTCCACGACCACCTAATAATAAGTCAATATTTTACCTCCTAACTAAAGGTATATGGTACCCATATATCAACTGTCGTGAATTATGGTTCATAATACACTGTAGTGTATTATGGTTCATAATTCACGACTAGAGATGGGGGTACAATATGGAATAAACTATTAAATCTGTGTATTTTGTTCAGGAAATTTGTTTGTGACATATATCGTATCTATAAAATATTGAAATTTTTAGTATTGATACTTTTCATAACGATATTTTCTAATAACAATAAAACAGCGGAGTGATTCACCGCAAAAAAATGAATCTGATGAGCTGAAATCAGCGGCCACCATTCCGACAGGAATGAATAGCCTATATATATATATATATATATATATATATATATATTTTCTAATATTAAGTATTTTAAAACAATATATTTATAACGGTACGTTGTATTGATACTTTCTACAGTATCGCCCATCTCTATATATGTCAAATTATTTGAAGTAGCTGCCACAACATTTTGAGGTTAGTAATATGCCAAATCGCTACTGACTTTTATTTATTAATAAATAAATTAAGTGTCGTGGACAAAGTATAGTATTCTACTCGCAATTTATGGCCATCATGAATTATGGCTATCATAAATTGCTCGTTTAATAATATACTATTATCCCAAACTAAAGTTGAAATTTCACTTGTACCATAATCGATAATTGTAACATAATTTTAATGAGGCATAAACTAATATTAATTTTTCAAATAAAACGCTAATCTATATTTTTTAAGTGAAATAACATGGGACATAAATAGGTATCATCACAACGCAATGTCTTCAAATGATATTTATCAAAAGGACGATGAAGACGATGTCGAAGTTTGCTTTGAATAGGTTTTTTTTATCTTTATCATTTTTTTGACTGTGATTTTTTTCGAGATGTTACGTTGGGTTAATGTTTAGAAGAGTAAATTAGTAGAATGTATGTTTTTGTTTCTTTTTTTATATATTTTATCACATAATTTATGTTTTTAAGTTTTTATATTTTACCAGAAACATTTTATTATTAATAAAATGAATTTTATAAAATTCCAATGGACCACTGGCTTATTGAGTATTATATCGTATGCCAGTGACAATAACAAAATATTACAGCATTAAAAATATAACATTTGGCAAAGCAATTTAAAAATATTTGAAGTTATAAGAATAGTTTCATGAAATCATGGGCAGACTTCTGAAAAAATACTTCTTTTTTCGAGATATGTCCTAGGTCCTGGGACCATAATTACATCAGCCGAAAAAGCCAGACAACATGATTTTAAGAGAACCTTATCATTGCCAGTTTAGAACTTAAACAAATAAATTGAAAGGAGAACGAAAAAGGGAACATCTTTCAATAAATATTAATTGCCCAGAAAAATTAATAGTTGTTATTGAGAAACAGGCATTCCATCCCCTAACAAAACCTAAAAATGTTGACAATATGATTAAATAGTGGCCATGTGTAATTACTATTAAAACATTCACAACCATACAATAGATAGTGCTGTAGCTTTGTTAAGAAGACCAATAGGAGAAGAAACAAAGAAAGAAACTCTTCATTTGTTGGGAAAGGGACATTCAGCTGCAGATTTTTCCAATATGTGGAAATATCATTTTAAACGCCAATATGGAGATAGATCTGGTAGAGGTATTTTCTTTAGCTAGAAGAGGATCTAAAACATTTCATTCATACAGTTTACAAAATAGCCCGTAACGAGGAAGACTATGCTATTTCATTATGCAACCCAATAATGCAGCGCGCAACAAAGCACCTAATTCAGTCATCAGAAATATTATCTTCTGTAAGTTCCTTGTGGTTTGATTCCCAAAAGAATAAGAAAAAAGAATCAGAAATATTATTCGTAGATGCTACAAGCACTGCGATGTGCAATAGTATTGAGCGTATGGCAGCCCGAGTGATTGTCGGTCTACCGCGAGCTCGATACGCGCCGAAGTCGAGCAACACGAATGCGGTATAATGTACGCTCGATACAAAAATGCGTCCCGGCCATATAGTTACACATGTTTTGTATTGCCTATGCATTTAGTTGGTTGAAGCAAGAGTTGCCAGACGATCGCTTGGCCAGCGAAAATACACTGCAATTTTACTTAGTTTTGGTGTTCGTTTGTTGTTGTGAAAGTTTTGGAGGTTATAGTATTTAAAACGAATGAAAAGATAATTGAGTTTATTAATGAAAAACATTTACCTCCTGAGTTATGGAATGAGGAAACCGGAATTTATAAAGACAGAAATGCTAAAAAAGATGGATGGGCAGTTATCGCCGAAAAATTTATCGAGAAATGAGGCTTACAAAAAATTCAGAAGCTTGAGAGCTTATGCAAAGAAAGAGGTGAAAAAGGGAAAAACCGGTAGTGCTGGCGGTAAACTAGGTTTGCTTTTGATGCGATATCGTTTATTCTTGCTCAGGATGCCCCGATGATTGGACAGTGAAAATATTATTCTTAAGAAGTTTTTAAATAACTTATTAAACACATTGCGTGCCACGTCTGGCCTATATACCAGACAGCAGTGTTTCTTGAGGGGCCACGTCTTGCATATATGCCAGACGGACAATTGCCACTATCAGACCGCGTCTTGCAAATATGCTAGACTCTACACGCTTTTTCTTATGGGATATTATTCGGTGGCTTCCCAGGAACCATTAGGTATACTTGGTTTTAGCAGATTCGAATATTTGCTATTTTTTTCGATGATTTCAATAAAACATCATAATTTAGGGTGTATCATTCAAAAATATTTATTTCTGAGTTACAAAATAAGAAACAAAATGTCAAATATTTATATTATGAAACAAAAAAAATGTACCTAAACAGTATTATATGTCATATGTATTATATGCCAGACGTGGCCCCCTACGTTAAAATTTGCCAAAAATTAACGTCGGGGGCCATGTCTGGCATATATGACAGACACAATAAAAATGGCGGAAAGGGCTGAAAAGAAAAATAATATGATTTAAGAACCTAAAAAAATAAGTATTTATCAAATTTCAACAAAAATCACTCAAAATCGCATGTTGGCCCACTGGCAAATTTCCCAAATACTCGCGTGGCACGCAATGTGTTAAGACTTATTTCTAGATAAGATCGAATTCGCAATCTTCTCTTTTTTTTTAACTCTGCGCTTAAAACAATATAAGCCGCTAGATATAGAATCAGACTTTACTGCTCGTGAATTTCTAAAAATTACTTTTCTAAAATATGCTTATGCATTGAAATTTAACAACACCTCTGTGTACGCCAGTAACATGCAATATGATGGTTGTTATAACATCCGATATAATGGCTGTTACATTTCTATCGTAAAATGTTTATTACAGCATAACAATGAACGAATACAATACGTTTTGATGAAGGTCCATAAATTGAAAGTTCTTATTTCCGAGTGAATGGAATTCCCTGGCATAACCGAAATAATAAAATTGCTACAAACACATTTAATAGTGCAAATGATACAAAAGAGTGTAATTTATTCTGACAATGCATTCGTTTTAGCCAGAGCGGGATACAGTAGGTAGCTTTTTACGACTATATCCTGAAAGTTTTTTGTATGCGGATTTAGACAAAAATGAATAGATAGGCATGCAGACGGTTAGAACGAGTACTGAGTTTGAAAATTTTGGTTTTTGCTTATCTTACCGGGCAACCAAAAATATGAACACCAAAAATTTGGCTGAGAAGGATTGCCTATTACCTATACCAGAGGTTCCCATACTTTTTTTTTTCTCATAGACCACTTTAAACATTTTGCTGGATCTGGTGGACCCCCTGCAGCTATTACATTTACTAACTTACTTCCAAAACCCGAAAAAAGTACATGTCGATGTAAATCTGTGTTGTGGCTATTTTTCAATCAACTATGAGTTAAAAGTTTTCGAAAAAAAAGGTGAGAATTTATATTGCATTGATTATGCTGTGAGTATTGTCATTTAAGCTAAGTTTCAAGGCCAGTCTAAAAAGCGTCTTCATCCAACAGTTGGATTCCTACTTTACTTTTTTGTATTCTAAGATTGACTCACAGTACAAGAAACCAATAAGCTCCCACTTCGGAGTGGTGAAAAGTAAAAATAAATATTTTCTTGTTTTGTAGCTATTTATTCAAACACAAAAATTACTACACTTTTAATTATGTTGTTATCACAGTCTTAGTAGAATCAAAATTTAACATGACTATTAATGTTAACATGATTATTATTAGTTTTGATGTTAACTTTTATCTCAGATTACCATTGTAATCTGAGATAAAAGTTATTATTTTAATGGGAGGGATGTACTTGGTGAATTGACAGCAAATTATCAATATTTGGATTGAGTTTAGTTAAGTATAACCGTAAATCTCCTCGCTCTGTAATATTTAATCAGCTCCGTTTTTTTGTCAACAAGTTTGTTACGGCACTAAAACTGCGTTCGACAAGATATGACGAAGGAAACGCTATGAGAAATTTTTGGACAATTCCCCACAGTCCTGGATATTTTTCAGGTATTTGTGCCTGCAGCCAAAATGATTGATACCCTCTTTTGAATGCTACTTTGAGCTCCTCATTAGTGCTAAGCTCGAGTAGCTCTTCTTGCAGTACCACATTTCCCACTTCAGTTTCATCATATGGATTTATTATACATGGTGGTATATCCATCGACAGAATGTCTTCAAATCTGATTTTAAAATCATAATACAGGGCAATCAAATGTTGAACATACGTCTGAATATCTTCGTCGAGGCATTCTCATTCATTTACAAGAGTATAGGTCCTATACTCTTGTAAATGAAAATTTTTCTGATCAACTCTATTCAATATCTTGTAACTGACTTAACTATATGTGAATAGAAAAAAGAAGAAGATATGGTATTGAAACATATATTGTTGTTTGAATTACGTTAAAAAAAGGGATGGTAAATACTGCCGGTTCTTGCCGTTTGTAATTATCAATGATTTAGTACAAGTTTTAGTCAATTTTTTAGGATCCTAAATAAATGATAGATAGATACACATTTATCATCAATTTTTCAGTCAATTTTGAAATTGACGAAACTTGTCCTATTTTTGTTCAATTTTAATTGATAGAAAATATTTATAGAACCAGTTCTATTTTCTATCAATTAAATGACAACTTGGGGCAAACATATATAGGGTAAACTTTATTTTAAGGTCATTGATTTTTTATTTTTCATGATGGTGGTGACACTGGTTCTGCTACATAACCAACGTTTATTTAAAGATTATATATTACATCGTTTATTGAGGGGTGAGAATGTTGTGTATGTGAAAGTTTTTCGTTTGAGCTATTTTAAATATCAAAAATGTCGTGGTCTCATGATCAAGTACTTCGACTTATTGAACTGTAAATAAAGACCTTGCCTTTACATAGTTAAAAGTTCTCAATATAAAAATAAGCACATGAGGGCTTCTCTTTCTTATATAATTCCTAACTACTACTATATTAATAAGTGTTGCTGCTGCTAACATTAAAAATTCTGTGTCCATTGTTGTCTGATACCTATTTAAATTAAAAAATTCAAATTCTTTGCTAAAATCTGAAAAGTGACAGGTTACTAACAAAATCATACTGCTCAGTGCGCATAATCACAACCTAAATAAGTGACTAAAGCATGGTGTGTTGCAAACACATTTTTTTCTTGTCAATATTTTAGTCTCCTAAGTTTAGGATCCTAAAAAATTGACTAAAACTTGTACTAAATCATTATAATTACAAACGGGCAAACTGACTAATTAAATTCGGAGGTAAACTAAGCCGGTTCGCAGGGCTTTCAACTTTCAACTTTCAACTTTATTTCAACAAAACTAGAAAAAAAAAGGAAACATATTTTGGGGTAGGTACCACTAATTTTCTTTCCTAAAAGAAAATTAGAAACAAAATCGAATTTAATAGTCAGCTAACTTTTAATCTGTTAATTAAAAAAAAGAACTTAACGTTTCTGTGTAGTAAAGAAAAATATAAGTAAAAAAAATGTATATAATTTCTGTGAAATTTACGAAAAAGGGGTTAGTAATCATAAAAAATATAAAAGACAGCACTAAAAAAATATGTTTGTGTAGGTGAAGCCTAACTTTGTACTTTACATCTAATGTTTTCCACTATATAATTCGCTACAGACTGGATTATTTGTACAGGTTATGGCCTTTGTAGAAGCTTTGTAGAGCCGGCACTCACAAATACATATAGATTGGAAAATTTGAGGAACCTCCTAGGGAACGTTGTACTAGAGACAGTTGTACTCCTAGGGACCTTTGTACTCCTGGGGACTGTTTGTAATCCAAAGGACTGTCTAGGAACCTTTGTACTCCTGAGAACTGTTTGTCTCCAAGGTACTGTCTAGGAATCATTGTACTCCTGGGGACTGTACAGTAATCCAGATTCTTCTTAGATAACGGCAACTGATAAAAAAAATTATAATCAAAAGATTACTGCACTCCACACTTGTTGAATTGTCGACAGACGATGAGAGAAGACCTGGCGGTACCTTCTCCGTTCTTATTTAAGATTTCAAAGTTTTAAATTTCGCGGTAAAATATCTTAAGAATATTGATTTTTGGATAACTACACCACAAATCACAAAAGTGAAATAATTTATTAATTGTTCGAATGCAGTATTTTTAGGAAATATATTTAGATTATTCCACCAAAAATCAAAATTCTGAAGAAATTCATTGAAAAAAATAAAAGCTGAAAGGTTGAACGCAAAGTTCAGTATTATAAATAATCAGGCTTAGGTATTATTAGCATTACGGGGATATCCTGGATATTTTTCTACCCATTCAAGATCAGTATAAATGTGCAATGGTATAGGAGACCCTGAAAAACAGGACAATTTAATAGTGGAGAGCTTCCTAGATCTTGTGGGTCTCTGAAATGTCTTCTAATTTTCAATTATTCAAGGAAATCTATTTCTTGTTTCTTATCACAAATATAAACACACGGAATAGCTCATAGCAGGTGATAATAAAATTTTGGCCGAAAAACACATATGCACATCATAAGCTATCAAGAAGTACTGAAGCTACATGGACCCACAGCTCAGAGACTTAAACGCGCGCAATCGTATTCGGGAAAAACCAAACGGCTGGGTCACGGGCGACCCCATGTTGTGGTTCTAGGGTTAAAATATTATCTTTGACGTCTAGTAGGTATTCATGTTAGTTCGTTCGCGTTCAAAAAAGCAGTTGTCACTAGTCACTAGCGCTCCGGCAGCACGACTTTTTCACGCCCTCTCTCTTTCGCACTCTTGCGAGTTTTTTTTTCAATTCCGCTAGAAAAAATCGTGGCTCCTGCTGCCCCTCCATGCTACGCCACTGTGTTGCAGCCAATAATAAAAAATTGACTCCTAAAATATCAAGTTTCTTAATATTCCTAGTGAAACCCACACGATATGGAAATAATATTAACTCACAGAAAGAGAATAAAAAACAGACTGGGCTACGTATTTGAAAATGTGTAGATGATTTTTTATTATCCAAAATATACACATGATCTGTTAAAAATTCGTTAATTATCTTTTTAAATAACTTTGTATTTAAAAATTACCGATTTCTAACTTAAGCTTACAGTGCACTTATAGTTTATATCATGTTCGTTCTTAACGGGTAAATATTATTTTTGCGTGTTGTCAGCAAGTGTATTGAACTGTATTCGTTTCAAAATACAGGAATATGAAAGTATTAAGTAGATCAGATAAGGGTCAACTGATACAATTTTTTAATTATAAAAGGACTGTTCATACATACTTAATGGTGAAATGAAAATTAAATCCCTTTCTACAAAGATCTGTGCGAGTTGTAAATTTTAAATATGACTAGGTATCCACAATTTTCCACACAGTGTAACCAATTCTTCTAACGCTGATTGATTGATTGGCTCAGCACCATTGGTGAGAGGCTTAGAGACATCGGCACCTCAGCCTTTACGCTTTTTGTGCTATTGGTTGAAGCCGTTTATGTGAAGAGATCAGTGGCCCTTGTACTGCTGTTCAGCTGTTACGTTTTTCGTCTGAAAAACTATTTCATATAGTGAATTTTTTGGCTCATTAGTCACTTCCTCCCAAATTTCTACTAAATTTCTAAACATGCCGTTTCCTTGTCGCATCAGCCAATCCGAAATAAAACATTAATTTTTATCAACCTCCCCTTCCATTTTTGTCTGTCAATGTTCGAAATTTCAATTTTCGAGTGGACTCTTTCTTTCCTCTAACTGCCACATTTAAGGCAACAAGTAATTTATATTTTCTTGTTAATTTTTGGTGAACAATTTTCTATTGTCTGGTTGGTAAGTTAATTATTGTATTTTCCCTAGGTTATAATTTAGTGCTTACAGCGTATTTATATTTATTGCTTATTTGCTGATTTACATTTTTTTTTATTTATTTGAGGAACAAAACGAATAGAATAAAACAGATCACTGTTAAGTTGTTTTTTGACACGTGTTCGAGTTCGGGTTTTGTATGCGCTATAGCATAAGCTCCTTTTTTACCTGATCTGTTCTATTTATTTGTTCCTTCCTAATGTTTCTTTTCTAGTTCCTTATCCCTGTTTTCTCTTTTTTCCGCAGCTCTGCAGTCGGCAAGTTTACGGCAATCTTAAGGCAAGTTCTATTCCCGGCAAATTCCCGGCAAGACATCTCTAGTCCACTTCGTTCCTGTCCCGTGCACGAGTTCCACAGTCTGTCGAAGAAACTACCGCCATTAACGCCATCTCGCTAAGAGCTGCAATCATCCTCAGCCCTCTAAGGGTGCGTTCACATACTCACTCCCAGAGTTAAAGATTAACTCAGTATCGTTTATTTACTTACTCTAGATGATGGACCAGTCATACATATAAACCACGTGACTTAACTCTCGCGTAACTCTAGATGTAACTCGGAGTAAGTTTATAAACACGCCCTAAGATAAGTTCCTCCGTCTTATCTATAGCGTGTGTAAGATTTGGATTTGGCGGGCTAATTACAATTAGTATTCTCTTCGTTTGATCTTTGAAATATTCAATTTATGTTGAGTTTCCAATAATTCAATAAATAATTATTATTTCATTCTTTGTATTGATTATTCAATAATCATTAAATTGGATAAACGTGTTCGGGAATAAGTAGATTTATTTTATTTATTTTTTTGTAACGTAAATTTAATTTCTTACAAGGTGTTCCCAGCTTTCCACCTTTTGTTTGTTGCTTTAACTGCTTCGTTCGATTAAAAAGCTGGTGCGTCCAATTTAATATTAATTGTACCCAGTGATAGTGTATAAAATAGTTCAATTGGTGCCGAATACCACTCCCTGAGGTGGAGTGCTCTAGTCTGGGGCAGTTTTAGGTTACACCCTTATCAGGCTCAAAAGTATTTTTACTAGATTCTTCTTTGAGAAATCCTTCCATAGATGCTCTAGTCCTAGTAGTATATATATCTCCAATGAGATAATGCTACACAATCGAGGATAATGAGAGGGCCTGTTTCCTCCTATTCCATGCACAATCGACTCATAGGTTCCTCCTTATATAACGCTATTTGCTCACTGACATTACCATGTAATTCATTCAAAAGTCTAGGTGAAGGTTTACTTCCACTGTAAACGTTTTTATTGAAACTAGGTCATACTCGAGACATACGCTTATGTTACTTTTTGTTATCGACAATGATTTATTTACCAAAGGATATCATCGACTTCAAATATTCTTGATGAAAGCCACTCAGCAACAAGGTGAATGTTTTTGGTGTCTAGGGGGGATGTTTAGCGCTTACGATTCATCTGGTTGAGCACATAATCCCCTAAGTAACATAATAATCAATCGTCAGAATGTAGTGCCCGATGTATCCAAGTTTTGGTACTGGAGATACTTTTTAGTAGAAGCGAATTCACCTTCGTTGATTCCAATTTTACGAAACCAACCAATGTCCTGAGCTCTTCATTAAATTTGCTACAGTTACATAAAATCCTTTCTGAGAAATTTTAAAAATGAATCCAACATTTTCTATTGATAGTATTAGAATTCGTCTATGCTACCATATAAAATATAAACATTAGAAAGCAATGGAAATAATCCGCCGGACTATAAATATGAGTGAGTTATAGTGTGATGTTAAGGTGTAGTTTTTGGTGATTAAGCCGCGTTTACACGGGGCCAGTAGGTGGGCAGGTTACTTGGAGCAAGTAACCTGCCTTGAGTGAACGACCACGCTTGTGAATCACAGGCAAGTTACCTGTCAACCTACCTGGCAGGTCGACCTGCACAAGGAGTAGACAACCTGCCCTCCCACCACTCGAACACGACACCTGCCTTACAACCTGCCTTGCACTGACACCGTGGTGGACAACTCATTGACGATCAAGTGGGCGAATAGGTGACAGACAGTGCTTTATTGGATGTTTGTTTATTGTTTAAATTGTTAACATTTTATATATTTGTCTAATACTGTACTAATACAAGGGCTCCACGTTGGACCGAAGAGATGACAATCAGGTTTTTGAAACTTTACAAGGACCGGCTTTGCTTATGGGACCAGTTTTCTGAACTGTACAAGAACAAGAATGCACGCGAAACAGCACTTGGTGAAATAGTTTCCACTATGAAAATTGAAGGGTTTGGAACAACTGAAGTTGAATCTAAAATAAAAGCTTTACGAGCCACTTGCTCTGGTGAATGGCCAAAACAGTGAAAAGTGCAAAATCAGCCTACAGTACAAGCAAATTATGAGTGCTAAATGAGAAGTGGTTGTATATAATGAAAGGTATAATGGAATAAGGAACACTGAAAAGAGAATCGAAGAGCACTCTGGTGAGTAATGTTTGTTTATTTTTACATAATCTGGATACTTTCTGTTCTGAATACGTGTATACCACTGATAAGGTTAGTTTAGGTTTGTATTAACCTTAAGTCAAGATCAATTATAGTTGATAAGACGTTTACTATGCCCATTACCGCAGGAGTGCCTCAGGATTCGGTGCTGGACCCGACCCGAACATCCTGTACAGCGGGGTTCTAAACATAGACATAGGTAGGGAGGCTAGAAGCCTGGCCTATGCAAATGATCTGGTAGTAATTGTCGAAGCTAGAGACCCAATCAGAATGGAGACGGTAGGCAATAAAGCATTTATGTGGATAGATAGATGGATGAAGGATCAGGACCGGGAAATAGCGATAAACAAAAAGGAAGCTATAGTATTGAAGGGCCCAAGAAATAAAAACACATAAAGTTCTGCTTGAATGGTGTAAACATTGTACCTGGCGATACCATTAAGTACCTGGGCATACATTTTGATGACAGGATGAAGTTTGGGAAACATATTGAACTGCTGAAGGTTAAGGTGCAGAGTAGAGCCACTGCGTTTAACAAGCTTATGCCCAACATAAAGGGACCAGGCATCAGAAGAGGAGACTGTTACATGGAGTAGTAGACTCCACGATATTGTATAGGGCACCCACGTGGTACAAAGTTTTGGATATTAAGAAATAAAAGGGAATGTTGGACTCTCTCCAAAGACAGTCATGCTCAGGGTGATTAGGGCTTACAGAACAGTATCGACAACAGCGGCGCAGGTGATTGGTGGAGTGATCCCGATTCATCTTCAGGCGCTGGGAAGAGCCATACTACACAATGGTGAGCAGGTAGTAAACGCACAGCAGGTGAGAGAAGATATACTAGACAGGTGGCAGGCGGATGCGTATACAGGGAGATGGACAAGAAGACTCATTCCTGACGTTAGGGTTTGGTTCAAATGCAAACACGTGAAAACGAACTACTACATGACCCAGTTCCTATCAGGACATGGTTCCTACAGGGAGGTATTAGGAAAACTGAGGATGACCTGTGGGGATTTTGACGACGCAAGCCACACGGTATTGGAATGTAGAAGATTCGTAGGTATTAGGGAAAAGCTACACAAGAGTATAGGAATTCAGCTAGTCTCGGAGAATTTCCTAAAAATCGATACTGAAAGTAGATGCACATATGATGCTACCTGTATCAATGTACCATTCTCAACTGTCAATGGACAGCACCAGGTTTCTCTCCTGTTGAGCCTTTTTCTCACCCATAGTTTTTTCTTTTCCAGTTCTTCCAATAATATTTCACTAGATACACTAGATAAAAATTATAGTATAATATTTCTCGTCAATTCTTGTACGTCTTCATAAGATAACACAGAAGATGCACTTTCTGACATTTTTAATACAACTTACTGGCTACAACACTGATGGCTCGCTCACAACTGATGTCGTGTGAACAGGGTCAAAGGCAAGTCCCCAGTACAGTAACTAGCCTTAGGTAAGATGCTCCAAGTCACCTGCCCAACTAATGGCCTCGTGTAAACGCGGCATTAATGAAAGTCTACAGCATGTCTATTTCCTACTTTATAACAATAACAAATAATAATCACTTAGATAACAATAACTGAAACTATATCACTTTCAGTACTTAACATTTGAATCAACTTGCTTAATTAGAACACGATCGTAAAAATTTACTTCAAATATATGCGTTAACTAAAAACGTACTCACTTCTACGACTAGGTACACAGACTTTTCAACTATATACCTGACTATATTATTATTATAATGACTTGAATAGGATAGTGACCATTACCGGTACAAGAGCGATAAACAAAAATTGTAATAAGAATTATCGGAGTTATACCTAAAAATAGAAAGTAATTTAAATATCATAAATATTTGTTTAATGAAGTTAAAATGTAAGGAATATACCTACCAACGACATAATGGAAACTTGAATAAATATATAAAAGTAAAATACCCGATTCGTTTCAAAAATTGTTCATACTCTTATTAGGAACGAATAACTACCTATTAGATAATGGATAAAAAAGATTCAAAGGACTGATAACAAATAATCATAGATGTTTTAGTCTATGTATTGCAACTCACCCAAATTTAACCCATTTAAAAGTAGGTAGACTCCGTTTCACATAAGAAGAACCCACTAGAGTCTAGACATACGACTGCAACTTCTAGACTCTAGTGGGTTCTTCTTATGTGAAACGGAGTCTATATTGTGTCACAAGGGCAGAAAATGAGCTTTAACAGCCCAAGACCATGGAATACTATAACAATCGGAAGTCTCTTGCCATAAAACAATAAGTACGCGCAGCTTTTGTGCGCAGTGACAGTCTCTCGAAAATAGCCAATAGGATCAAATTTCGACGTTGCCTAGATCACTCCTAGATTGTTGTTTGTGTTCATGTCGTTAGGAAGTATTAGCACAGAGTACACCATCCAACAAGAGGCGAAAGAAAATAGTTTTCGTGATCGCAAATTTGTGTGCACATGCGTGAATTAATTAGTTCATCTGTCAATGTCAAGTCGACACTTCCGTTCATTCCCCTCAGTTCACCGTGTATTATTATTTCAAGATTAGGTTAAAAATGAGCCACTTCTCATTACATACATGAGATGAATAATAAGGTGTTCTCATGTTAGTAGTTGAAAAAATATTTTATAGACCTAATTGGGAGGGATGTACATCAACACTAACATTTTTCTTAGTGTAGTGTTACTTTTCTCAGTCTATCAAGTAGTTTATATGTCAATGCCTCGACGTATTTCCGCTCAATATCGTGTAAGTCCGACTTCAAAGGAACCGACAAAGCTTTCTTCTCTTGTTAGATGGTGTACTCTGTGGTATTAGGAAGCTGTCTATGGAAGCTGTTGCCAGCTTTAATTTTAGGATCACACATTTGAAGTGTCTGTCTGATATAGATCAAAAGAGCCGACGGAGAAAGACCCTTCCGGTTGTTATAGTATCCCGTGCCCCGTGCCAAGACTATTAGATGTACAAGCGAGCGTAGCGAAGCGAGGTCAGCTGATAAGGGCTTCTAAAGCGTTTTCTGCATGTGTGACACACATATGTTTTTCGCCTATCGACTAAACCAAAAGATAGAAAAATAAAACCAAAAACTTTGACATACACTGACGTCAAAGTAGCTAAGTGACAGATAGTGTAAAACAATAATCGTGGCCTTATGAATTTTCCGTCCTTTAGCTGCCCTATTTTTGGTGTTCATGTGATTGGTTTTCCGATAAGGTATATAGGCAAAAAAATAGTATTTTATAACTAATGAAAAATGCCACCTACATAATTACAAAAAACATTGACAAGTGAGAATAGTTTTCAATCATCACTCACCCTGTATATTTTTATCTAGTTACGGTACCAGCCATATAAATGGCTATTACCATTGTGCTATTACTAATACATTGGAATAACAATTATAATAATACATGTCTAAAACAGAAAAGTATCTACTTACCAACGGAAATAAGTCTTTGGACAATATTAACCATATCTTTAGCTTCCCTTTTATAAAATTCATTTTCGGGTTCAGGTTCTATTTCTAAATCTAAGTATACAGTTAAGAAAAAGTACGAACAAAACTTACCAATCTTTTATATTTGAACAAATAGTTGCAGTCACTAATGACTAAATATTAACTTATTTTTGAGGTTAGAACAGCACACTCGAATACTCGAACTTCGATTACCGATTTGGGAATATCATACACGGATAATTACCAAAACATATTCAAACAGCCATTTCAATTTATCAGCACATTAATACAGTTTTTATTTAGTAGAACTACGAGAATAGCACGCACTATTAGGTCTACTGTCTAGATATGAAAGAATATAACTGCAATTTAGTAGAAACAAATAATCCGATATTATTTTGTCAGCAAAATACCATTCTGTCATATCAACAACGTGCTTATACTTATTGTTTATGTAAGTAGGTATATTCACGAATTTCAAGATTAACATTTGTACGGTGAGTGACTAGGATCTACAAGGTGACCCAAACAAATTTCGATATTAAAATTATAATTACATTATAGCGTTGGTACCTAATTGGTATTATAAACTCGCGGTAGATATTAATTATTTTATATACGAGGTACCTTCCATTCCAGTTATGAACATTTCAAAAATTATCCTTAATAGCTCTTGTACCTATAATAGGTTGTTTAATTGTTTATTCTAGAAATTGTTACGAGTATTTAGGATTTTTACGATAAAAAGACGATGATGTCATTTTTAGTTACTTTCCTGCTTATCAGAATAAATATTAATTCACCAACCATAAATACGATTTATCCTCAACAGCCAGGGCAATTTACAGCTAATAAACGGGTTGGCAAAACTACAAGACGTTGTCAGAACTGGTAAAATTCCCCAGTTTGTTTTGACGTTTATTGATATTCGATCATTGTCTAGTATTAGGTATTAAGTATTTTTGGTGCTTTTAAATTCATTGCTTCTTTAAGATTGGAAAAACAGTTATTTTCATAACTAATTATTTATTAAAATCTGCAGTGTGTAGTTGATAAAGTTCTGAGGCAGCTGAACAGTAAATGTCAAGTGATGGTAACATCTTTGTTAAGCAATTTTGAACAAGAATGCCGAGATGGGGCCCGTTTCTCCCACTTACTGAGACGTAAGTAATAGTATTCGCATATTTGTATTCATTATTATTATTAAAATTATTATTATCATTGTTACATATTGAAATATAAATGATTGGATGTTTTCATGTTTAAGTAAAGAGAAAAACTAAATCTTGGTAACACCACAATATTTTGTTTTGCAACGTCATCGTCATTTTATCGTAAATAAACTATACCTAGTTATAGGTACCTACTTATAAATTTTATTTTAAAAAGTACCTATATAAACTTTCGTTGTGCTTTAAGATGTAGGTACCTATAAGTAAAAGGAACTTTCAATTTGATCATAGCTTGGAACATCTACATGGACCAAAATTCGATGGCAATTTTAAAAAATACTACTTAGGTAGGGGGTGGTGGTATGGTGGGTATTCATGTTCAAGAAGGTACCCAACATAGATATAGAAAAAACAAGTACCCTAGGTATAGTATGTAGGTACCTATGTATAGTTAGGTGAAATTCACTGAGACGTAAAAGATCTATTGTCTCATTTCTTTTATTTAGTTCCCGAGGAAAGACTCAGAGACCAGTAGTTCTTTTATAGGTACCGAGAAACCTGTTTTCCTATTTTGATGAAATTTCACGTACCACGCGGCATTGTTTCAAACTGTTTTTATACAATCCACTCGTAATTTTATAGTGTAATATTACGAGATCTTGTATCTATTTCCTCTTACCTATAACCTGATGGTGGTAACTTTTTAGCGAAACTATAGTCGCAAATGCTCCCTTTGAGTGGAGGTCTGACCACAGAGTACACCATCTAACAAGGGGCGAAAGAAAGTAGTTTTCGTGATCGCAAATTTGTGTGCACATACGTGAATTAATTAGTTAGTTTATCTGTCAATGTCAAGTCGACACTTCCGTTCATTCCCCTCAGTTCTCCGTATATTATTTTAAGAATAGGTTAAAAATGAGCCACTTCTCATTACACACATGAGATGAATAATAAGGTGTTCTCATGTAAGTAGTTAAAAAAATATTCTATAGACCTAATTGTGAGGGATGTTCATCAACACTACTATTTTCCTTAGTGTAGTGGTAGTTTTCTCAGTGTATCGAGTAGTTTATGTGTCAATGCCTCGACGTATTTCCGCTCAATATCGTGTAAGTCCGACTTCAAAGGAACCGACAAAGCTTTCGTCTCTTGTTAGATGATGTACTCTGTGGTCTGACTGCGTGAAATTAAGAATTGTTGGCATAGGGTTCGAATCCCAGTTGCGGTGATATTAGGACAGTTGCATATCAATAACCTTCAATGTAGGTATAAGGTATAATACTATTTATCGCCAACCGTCAGTAAACCCGTCAATTATCAGATTAATTTCCGTAAGTAAACAAACAGTTTACATATGCGTCTGGTAAAGTGACATATGCGTCGGGTAAAGTATTTTGACTTTGACATTACTCGAAAATCATCATCTGTCAGTGTCACGCTTCTCCCTATTACGGTTCGATAATAGTTTTCTTGCGATCTATTTTTAACAAATTATTGTTGGAACTCCCTTGACTTCAGGAATTAACTTTTATAATGCTTCAGGGTGTACCTTAAATTTAAATATAACAAATAATAAGTAGATTTGTTCTATATGTGCTGTTTACTTTGTCATAATAAAATGCTATGATATATACCTACCTGTTTTTTATATTCTGCATTCTGAGCAGTTGGCGTTAAAATTTTGTATGCACCACGTCAGTAAAGTGTCTTTATTCTACCAAAGTGCCATAACAGAATCAAAGACCGTAGGTTATTTTTAAATTAATAAGCAACATCATCAAGAAACCTATTACACCGTTCTTATCATTCCCATAATATGCGGCATATGCACACTGATAGGCAACACTATATACAGTATGGTGTACTGCTAGTTATCTGTACTAGGCACTGTGTCTCGTTTTATAAGACTATTTTATATGTATAAATATGTTTCATTTATTTAAATTGTAGTGTTTACAGCTATGGAGAAGTGGAGTGTCGTATGGCACTTGAGGATATGATACACTTACGTCTTCCTTTGCATAATATTCATCCCGTTTTTCCAATTTACGCAAAAACATATATCTTGATCTGTTTGTGGTGCCGTACCTATAGGTACTGACTACTAAGTAGAAGTAAGGGGACACAATAGATCTTTTAAGTCTCAGTGACTGTCACCCCGATATACATACATACATCATTTTATGTACTACTTTATCCACGATTTTTATTATGTGAAAGTCAACTTTAACATTATCTAGAAAAAAAGTTAGTTCTGTTTTTTCGTGTTTTAATGAAAACACTCCTATAACAGTTACTAGAATAATTATGAAATTGTTCGGTTATATAAACATTTCCTAAAAAATCTCAAATATAACCAATTTAACTAAATTGCAGTTTTTATAGCTTGGTTATGGCGCAATAGTTTATCTTCATTTGTAATTTAAATTAAAAACACCTAATTAAACAACCACACACAGTCTAACAAAAAATATATTATTAAAGTGTTTTTAATGCAAAGCGTTTTGGAATATATGTATATTAGTTGAGTGGTAGTTTGAAAAGTCACTAATGAACTATTCGATTTTCTTAATATTATTTAGTACGGCAATGAGTAAGTAAGGCTTAAGCAGCAGCAGCAGTAGATAATTAAGTCCTTCTTAAAGTTAAGTAGGTACAACTTAAGAAATTTGTGCTTAGATTCCAAACGGTGGGAACCATTTAAATTATATCATGGTTTTTATCGAGGCCACATTTAGCAAAAAGTATGTGTACCGAAGTTGTAGTGTTCCTAATTGGTCCAGAGCCATTCTTTTTGTGAACCACGGTTTATGTATGATATTTATATTACAGTTGATAGACTGAAACTTTTACAAAAATGAAACTGATTTGCTGTTTAAAGCTGTTATATTTAGTTTGGTGGCGTCATAGCCCAGTCGGATTAGTTCAAAAACAGGGCAAACCCAGCAGTAATTTTCTTTCGGAATTCGTTAAGGGGGGGGTCACTGTCATCGTGGTATTGGATCCGTTGCGTCATCCACCATCTTGAATTTAAGGGTCATTTGTTGTTTATTAAATAATCGGTTTATTTTCAATTCCACACAAAATATGGTAAAGATACTTAGAATAAAATTTCCTACAAGATTAACAAAGTTGTGTACAATTTTGGTTCTCACCCATTTTTTCGGGCTAGGTTCTGGGACCGACGCTTTGGAAGTGTGTGTTTGATGAAGTTTTTGGGATAGCATGAGAAGAGGGAAGTGAGATTACGGTGTATGCGGACGATGTATGTCTGGTATGTACGGCAAAGGGAGAGGTGGAGATAGAAATAAAGGCGGAGAGGATGTGTAGGAAGATTGTGGAGAAGATAGAGTGGTGTGGACTGGAAGTGGCTGAGGATAAGACGGTGGGGCTACTGGTGAAGGGGCGGAGCAAGGCAAGGGAGGTGGGGGTGATGGTATAAGGGCGCGCTAAAAGGAGCGATTGAGAGCAGGAGAAATTGGGTGGACCGGAAATTTGGAGAGGTGAACTACTTCTTGACGCAGGTGCTCACAGGGCATGGGTCGAGAGTAGGTTACCTCCACAAGATTGGGAAAAGAGAAACTGGAGTGTGTGAGAGATGTGAAGTGGAGGATGATGTGGGACATGTGTTTAGATATTGGAAGAATGAGGAAGTTTTGAAGAAGTTAGGAAATAAACTGGGAGAGGCGGTGTATTGGGAAAATATGGTGGAGATTATGTTGAGGGGCGAGGAGGAATGGATGGAGATAAGTGGCGTAGTAGAAAGCATGATTAGGGGAAAAGAAGGACTCGCTATGGCATGAGAGAGGTAGGAGTGATAGAAGGAAGAAGATGAAGGAGAGTGTGTGAGGGACCGCCGCCCGTCTTGACGTATGCTAGGGTAGTGATTCCAAGGCGGGAGTAACGGCGAGTTTGAGGTGGGTTTGGTTGGTAGACATCTCCGTGGGGATGAGTCCAACACTGTTTGGGTACTGTTTAAGGACCCAGTCGAACATGAGTTTCGCATCTCGGCCCGAAAAAAAAAACCCATTTTTTCGTCGGATAAACATTTTTCGATTTATACCCCAAAAAAGATTATGTAAAATGTTATCACTGCATTATCACGTTTATTTTCAATTTTACAAGAAAAGTCCTTATAAACAAAATGGTTTAAAATTAAATGGTCTACAATTTTAGTTTTGGCCAATTTTTTCGTCGGAACGATATTTTTCGATTTATACCACGTTTATTTTCAATTTTACAAGAAAAATTGTTACAACCAAAGTTGTTTGAAATTAGATTTTCCACAATTTTGGTTCCTATTAATTTTTCGGTAGGTTCGATATTTTTCGATTAATACCAAAAAAAGGGGGTCAACCTAAATGCTGTATTATCGCGTTTATTATTAATTTTATCGTATTACTTTTTATTTATTTGTTGATTGTTGTTGAAAATTTGATGACAATTTGGTTTATTGAAAATTTATGGCAATCTAAAATGTGGGAAATTTAATTTTAAGCATCTTTTATAATCACCATTTTTTGTGGAAAATTGAAAATAAATTCAATAAACTAAAATTTACCCTAAAATTCTATATGGTGAATCGAGTATCACGCAAAACAAAATTTAGACTGCCAGTGACCCCCCCTCCTAACGAATTCCGAAGGAAGATTGCTACATAAAAATTTTTTCGGGTCAAATCCCAATCTGATTGGACTATCATTTCTACTAATAAACATAAACAATTTAAAAACATTATGTATAAAAAAGGATACATTCTAACATAGAAGAAACTGTTTGTGGTAAGTCTTCGATTCTTCCCACACATTTTGCTACTTCTTTCCTAAGGTCATGGAATGTGCTATAATAAGTTGGCAGATCTAAATCTTTTCTACACGCTTCCGGATGAAGGCATTGTCGTAAAGGTAGTTGTCCATCTGTCACTATCCGAAATCCCGAACTGTGGGGATCTAAAATAAAAATTAATAAAATTGTAAGAAGGCAATTTTTTTCAATGACCACATTTCATTGCTGGTAAAAACAGCTTGTTTATTATGAATAATAAAATGTGTTATTAAAAACAAAGTAACATTTTTAGTAACTCTTAATGACGCATTATAATAATTTTTTAATCTTCTCAGTACCATATGAAACTTACTAAGCAGGTTTCTACCAATGGGTACAATATTGTTCACTTTTCTGGTCAATATTGTTGAATTGAAATATATTTAATGACAATTTTTTTATTTTTATTTCAAAACGATAGTTCGTTATAGTCTCTAACCTAGACAAGGATAGTCTTCCAAAGTAAATGGTGCACATATAAAACATGAAAAAATGGTAATTCATTTTTTTTTTAAATATTTCGGATGCCCAAAGATGAATCATTATTGAATTATGAATACAAAAAGCACAAAAGTCCAATAAAAATCATCCCAAAAATGTATGCTACTAATTTAAATCAAAATTTGAAGTTCATCAAATATCAATTAAAAGCTATAACCATGTTACCAATGCATCTTCTTTGGTCTGGTGGACAAAGACGACACAAAAGAATGCAATGATGAGACTAGGCAAGGTGCAAAGACTTGCTTGTCTCAGTATTGCAGAGTGCATGAGAAGCACGCCAACGGCAGCACTAGAAGCCTTATTTGGCCTTCCTCCATTACATCTCGTGATAATGGGGGAAGTAAGGATGGGGCTATTTAGGCAGCAAAGTAACCTGAGCAACAAAATAGTTAGATCAGGACACATATCCATTAAGGACATCATAAGTGGAGCCATTTTAGATATGAAAACAGACTATATGGCCACTAAACTTCTCCCCAGTCTTAAATATGTGGTAGAAATACCTCACAGAAAGGTCTGGCAAGGCCCAAGCAGACTGGAGTTTCTCCTAGGAGAGACCTGGTACTCAGACGGGCCACAGACTGGGGAAGGGACAGGAGCAAGCAGGGCCGTGCGGTACTATGAAGCAGGAACGCGACTGCATCAGGCGGCATTACATAAGGGCGGCATTTGGAGAGCGAACCAAAATAGCTATTTGTGTATTAAGAGCGGAAAGTGATACTTTGCCGCTTGAGGCAGAGAGCTGCCGAAAGCGGCAACGCACTTTCTGCTCGAATTGCACACAAGATTTTTTCTACGATCACCTTATTTTTAAACAAATAATTAAAAAAAACATGAAAAGTACACTTTATTAGAATGTGATGTTGAAAACATGTAACAATTATTGTTTTTCGTATTTACCTCTGGATTTAGTTGGCGGAAGATTAAGAGTAATATTTTTAGCAAAATCTGCTATATCTGGAGGTGTGCTTGAAAATTCACTGTCACTATCCATTTTTCAAATAGCTATTTATAAACAGACAACTTTTTTATAAACTAAAAATGAAATAATGACCTTTCATTAATTCCATAGTCTACTATTTTCACAAAATAGTAGGTAGGTACTTAAATATGCAATCACTGTTGCATCTAGGTGTATAATGCATTGCCTACCTTCTGACTGTTATATTTCTACTACGTAAACTTGTCCGTATAAATCAATACTATGAAAATAGGAATCTGCAAAAACGATCAAGAAAATTGTCAATCTTAACAACGTTATATTTGTAATAAGTTGTAAATATTAATTTTTATCTTGAACTAAGAAATAAATCCTTCACTGTAGTATTGAATCAAAATAATATCAATGTATGAGGTTTAAATTATTTTATAATTTCAATAAAACTAAACATATAAAATATACACCTCCATCTATTTGTTGGTAGCGTAACCTGCAGCGTTGTAAATCCAGTAACTTGTATAAACTAGATGTCAGTCAAATTATATAGGAATATTTATTAATTTCGTTTGAAATATCTTCAAATATTAATATTTCAACTAAAATATTCGGACTGCTCTACATTTTGTTTTAATATATCTATTATTTACTACCTTTCTTTAGTTTATTGTAAATGAAAACAGGCGAGCGGAAAAGTACGCTCTAGAGCGTAAATAATGTCAATTATGACAGATCGCGGAAAACATCAACTTTGCGGTTAGATTTGAGTGTGCAAAAGTCTACTTTGGGTACTGATCGTAGGAAAAAATATTTATGCGTCTGTCCAACTTTTTCCGATATGTGTAAGCGCAATTAGCGCAAACAAATATCAGAAAATAATTTATGTTATTATAATAGGAAACAATTTTTAAAGAATAGCTATATCATCTATACAAATCTGAGTCAATATTCAACCCATTGTTGTTTTTACGGTACGATTTAAGAAAGACAAGTTTATTATCGGCACCAATAAGGTAGTGTGTCATCTTACATAATTTATGATTTCTCACAAAAACACGCCGCTTTTAATGTGGCATATTTTTAAATATTATATGGAAATTCTGCATTGGAGAGGAGTTCTCAAAAGAACTATGTCAATAGTCACAGTCAGACTTTTGGCTTCCCAATGTTTGGCTTTTCGCGAAACAACTGAACATTTTTTTCAACCCGATGATGGAAACCGTTTAAAATGGTAGAGCTGCTTTCTGAGTTTGATCCAGTTATGGAAAAACATGGAAGACTTCAACGAGAATATGATAAATGGTCTGTGACGTATTTAAGTAATAATATACAAAATAAATTAATCAACTTGTGAATGGGTTGTGAAATTTAAAAAAAAGTTGTAGAGATTACCAAAAGTGCCAAATTCTTTTCCACAATCGCCGATTGTACCAGACGTGAGTATTAAATTAAATACTTTGTACCCAAATACAATTAAAGTTCTAAGGGTTCAATAACACTTCCTGTATCGGTAGCCAGTGGCGAAAGAAGCTTCACCTAGTTAAGATTTATGAAAAACTATTTACGGAGCTCATTAGGACAGATAAAACTGGGAAATTCATCATTATTCTCCATTGAATCTATATTAGCTGTCAATTTAGATTATACATCATTAATCGACGATTTTGCCAAACTTAAAGTTAGAAGAGTAAAACTATAAAAACATTTATATAGGTACCTACCTATTATTGCACTATTGCTAATAATAAGATATGCGGATTTTTTCATGTTTTTCATTTCAATTTTAAAATATTCAAAATAAGGGGCGGCAGTTGGGAGGCATGCATCACCCTGAAAAATATCACCGCACGACCCTGGGAGCAGGGTGTATAGTGAAATGAGAAACACAAGATGCTCCTTCTAACTAGGAGAACATATACCTCTGTATTTCAGGCAGAGATCTATGCTATCCCAGAATGTGTCAGAATTAACAAACATAGGACTGACACTCATAGGATAAACATACTAACTGATAGCCAGGCAGCCCTTGCAGCTTTAAATAGCCGATAGATAAAATCCAGACTGCTAGAAGAATGCCAGAAAGAACTAAATGAACGTCCAATGAATGTAAAATAATAATAATTAATTTGTTGATATGTATTTAATAATAAATGTTTCTTTATGTTAACTTTTGCGTTTTTTCTGCATCTAGTAGAAAAAATAGTATACCTAACACGTGCGTCAAGTGACTTTTCCGCAAGCTATTCCTGGCCGAACTCCGCTAAAGCGTCGTACGGCCAGCTGCAAAAAGTATAACTTTCCGCACTAGTTAGGAAAACTACTATTTTTATCGTAGATTCTTTCAATTTCAGATCAAACCTAACCCTGTCAATGCCGCTGGACTTTTTGATTCATTAACTTATATTAATTTTTTCTGCAGGTTACTCTGTATATTTCCATACAATTTGTCAAAGTGTAGAAACTTTTCAAGAAACCATAACATGTTTTTTTTTTACAAATTTTTTTCTTAACAAATTTAACGGTTCAATTGTCACTGCCTATTGCATTTTAATATCTCTCCGTTACGTCTTGTGATCATCACCAATTAGAACTTGAATTTCTCTATTATCACTTCTATTTCCTGTGGAATAACTCGACCAGTAGTAATTGAAAAATTTTAATCTCTGATCTGTAAGTAGAGAGCATTTCCGTTGCAGTACAGTTAGTTGTTGCGTTAATTTTACGAAACCTTTCACGTTGTGAATACTTTGCTATTTAATGTTTAATATTTTTCAAAAGGAACACAAAAGGACACCCCTAGGGTGCATATGGAGATGCGCATTGATGGAAAAAACTCTTTTTTTAAAGAAGAATATCTTTTTTCATAACATATTTCTCACTCTCTCCCACGCATTTTATTTGAGTAGATAAATCAAAACTTGATTAATCGAATACACGAAGAATGTTTCAAAGGATACGATGATGGCTTTTGTCAAGCTTCTTAATAAGGAAGATTATACAAAATTTGGATTTTAAAATTTTTTAAATTAATTCACGCCCTCCACCCGTAAACACAATCCGATCCTTATTTGCCCACCCTGTATAGTTGCCTTTTATTTTATTTTATTTTATTTTATTTCACTCCAAGGTTCCTCGAGTTTTACGAATTAAATTGATTTTCTAATCCATTGAGCACTACTCTAAGTGAGTATTAATAATTTTCAAAAAAACTTAATAACGGTTCAACTTACCAATGTGTAAATTATTACAATATATATGAAAATCGTTAAGCACATCTTCTAGTTGTCTTCCAGTTGATTTGATAATATCGTCGGTTAAAACAGATTCTGAGATAACTTCAGTCGAGAGAATATTTTCATTGATATCTGCTACTTGTGGTCGTATTGGATACTGTTGAATTCCAACCACCTGAAACGAATAAAACAAAGTTGGATGAGCATTAATAAATTTCCAAATATATCCTAATATATCCTTAAATAAAACCGTCCCAAGTGCGCGAATCGGACGTCAAGAAAATAACGTTTGTTTTATTTTAATTGAATCATTTATTTTCAAAGTGAATAATATAACTCAATATTCTGTAATTATTCCTAGCGTCTACCTGTTGCCGTTATCAATATCAAGTAAAAACGAGCAAAAAAAATCACGTTTGTTGTGTGAGAGTCCCCCTTAAATATTTGTTTTATTTTAATATAGTTATTATTTTTAAATTGAATATGTAACCAAATATTCTATGAATATTTCAAGCGTCTACCTGTTGATAACTATTTCATTCAAAATATTCAATAAAACACAATTTAAATGTGTCACATTATAGAGGAGACTATTCAAAATTATTATTTCCTTTATAGCTACTGAAAATGATAATGGCTAACAACAAAGCAAAAGTGCGATTCCAAGGAGTCACATAGAAGGAATTCTTCGTAAACAAGGGAGTCAAACAAGGAGACTCGATCTCCCCAACTTTATTCAATTTGGCATTGGAGAGTATCTTAAGAACAGCTGAATTAGAAAGCAAAAACATTATAACAGACCATATTCAAATCATATATGCAGACGATTTAACCATAGTAGCATATTGAAGACAAGAACTTATAAAAGCAATTGAAAAGATAGGAGAAGAGGCAAAACCATTTGGAACGGAAATCAACGCGGACAAAACAAAATATATGATAGTAGGTAAAAAAACGGAAATACCGAATGGAACTTGAAAACGCAATGGCATTCATTTGAAAATGTAACAACATTCAACTACTTAGGAGTGACGATGGGACAAACAGGAAAAGAGCGGGTGCAAGAAAGAATACTCAATGGAAACCAAGATTACTACAGAAATAGAAAACTTCTTAAAAGTAAAGCAATAAATAAAAACACCAAAATAAAAATATACAAAACACTAATAAGACCAGTGATCGCGTATGGCTTAGAAACAACGGTAATAAACAAAAAAGAAGCAGAAGACTTAAAAATCTTAGAAAGAAAGATTCTTAGAACGATACTGGGGCCGAACATAACAAGAGCTGGGGAAAGGAGACTTATAAAACTAACAAAGAAAAAGAAAGCGAGTTAAGCAATGAGACAATCGTGAAATATATAATAGCACAACGCCTAAAATTGGCAGGACTTATTATGAGACGAAAGCCTGGAGAAATGATAAGAAGAATAACACAATGGACTCCTCTATGGCCGAGAAGAAGGGGAAGTTGGAGGAATTAGATAGAAGAGGATACAAAAAGGATGGGAATGAAATAACTTCTGAAGCCAGGACACACAGGAAATTGTAGCAATAAGGAGTGAAAAGGGAGTAATCAACCCTAATAAATGGATTTAAAAGCGCATTAGCGTTAGCCACAATCTATTAGATTTAAAGACTTGATGATGATGATGATTTTCTCTTTACTATTATTCTAAATATAATATTTTATAAGGTATATATTTTCTTATTAATAAAATGACATCAAATGTTTTCTTTCCAAATATATAGAAAGCTGTAACTACGAGAGTTGTCTGTAATATTTTTGGTTCAACTTTGAACGCACAAAAACAGCCGACTGGCTCAACAACTTTAAAAAATCAGTTCGGGCACATCCTTAAGCGAAGCGTTCTAACACTTTGTCGTTAAGCTACCTAACATTTTTTGACATTTGATATTTTTTGACAGTCGCCAACAATGTTGTTTACGCAACATTTAACCCTCGTACTCGTATACCGTCATCCAAATGTGAATCATATATAATCATAACTATAATTATTATACTTTCAATTTTTTATAAGCGAATCTTCAGGTAATATCCATAATTTATTTAAAATTGTCTTAGGAGTATTGGACTATATTATGAAAGATAATGCATTTGGTGACATAATCTATTTCGTAATTCAAGCATTCGCGTAGTTTGCATGTCTAATTACGGTTTTCCTGAAGAACTGATGTTAAAAAAAGGATAGAAGCTGTAAAAATATTTTTTTAAGGAAATACGCATGAGCTACGAAGAGTACCGACTCATCAAGTTCTGTACCATTAGTCAGATTACCTTGGTTACAAAATTTCGTGTAATTTACGGTAGTTAAAAATAAATTAGTTTTACTATAATAATTTTTATTTGTGTCATAGGAGTTTACATAAATTCCAATTCCAATTAAAGATTCAAATATTTCAGAAGTAAAGTGTAGTCACGAAACTAAAAACTGCTATAACTTTTTTCTAATATCGTTTCTCTTATGCCCTCTCAGTGGCGGCTCGTGAACTTTTTATGAGAGGAGGCTGGACATAAAAATATACTCTACTCAGCTAGTTAATTTAACCTTTGCGCAGCGACCGTACCAGCTACTTCAGTGACAAAATTAATTGTAGCCCAGTAAAAACCAAAGTGGAGGTATAGAGTTTCTCTTGCAAAAAATTTTTTTTGTTCTCATAATTCATTGTGCAGTGCCTTTTTGTCCGAAAATTTATATTTTAGAACTAAGTTAGGTATCTAAAAGTGTATTGGAAAACTCTTTTGATTCGAATGAGCTTTTATTCGTCAAGTCGAAATACCTCAATTCATGTAAATCGAAAAATCGAATCTCAATTTGACCTTCGATAGTATCTAAAATTTCATTAAAAGGTTGTTTATGATGTAGTTTATTGTCTACCAAATTATATGTTTTCCTCCTTTTCACGGGAGGAGCGTCATCGGTTGAAAAATTTTCAAATGAAATATTAAAATGCAATTCTGTATTACTTAAACTTGAAATATTATCAATTAGATACTTCAAACGCTCTCTTGAATAAATTATATTAGTGAATTTATGTTGTAAAATTTGAAATATAACATCTGTTTGTTCAAATATTAATTTAAAAGTATCAAGAAAAAACAAAACTTAATTATTCCCGCTAATCATCTAAAACAAAATGAGCACGCATGAACCCACGCTCGTATTCTGTATTCCGTAGTTCGTTTTCGTTCGTATATCATCGCAACTGCTAGAAGCTATCCCAGAGGCTAGCCTACAGAGAGTGTTGCCATTTCCGCTCTTTTTTACGGTATTAGCGATTGGACTGATAGAAAAAACGGCAACTGTGTAGAACAATACGTGTTTTGAGAGAGATGTTTGTGGAATCTAGCCTCAGGACACTGTTGTCCGATTTTAAAATAAGTAATGAAAACGAGGAATTAATTGTGTAATTGAAAAATTTTAGATAAACGGGAAATAAAATGAAGAATAATCAACGAAATATTTCTGGTGCTATTAGCTGGATAAATTGTTGAGCCTCCTTAGCCTGCTTCAAGGAGCCGGAGCCGCCATGCAGTGACCCTCATAGGATGTAAAATATATCTCTGTTGTTTTATATCCTTTTCTAGTTCTTTAATAAATTTCGTTCGTTCACTGTCTTACATGTTTTTAATATCCTTCTTCTTTTCTTGTTTTGTTTCAATCTTTCCAAACATTTCTTCATAGAATTGACATTTTATTCTGCTTTCATTACAGTCTTAACAATGTTGATATATTATCTTTCTAATCTATGTCCAAATAAACTTAATTGCTTTTTCTCAATTTCACTCGTATTTTCATTTATTTCATCATGAATTTGAAAGTCAAGGCGTTTAATTGTTTTTTATTATGCTGACTTCGCTTGACGTGAATTCAACTTTATTTGGCTTTTGCTTCTACTTATACTATTACCATTGTATAAATATATACAATGCTATTATGATGGCGAATTTAAAAACGAAATATTTCACTTATATTCAAAACTAGCCCACGAGATACCAAGTCAACGAAATATTTTAAAATGTATCTACCAAGGCTTTTTTCCTATATTTACTAAAGCATTTATGTTGTCCGTTGATAGTAAATTACCATGCAATCGTCTTTTGATAAGAATTACAGTAATTAATGAACTCGTTTTACTCAATTTTTTTTTCAATTCAAGGTTTGCGAAATGACGTAGGTGAGTTATACTTTTTATATTTTAAATTTGCCAACGTTCTGAGATCCATCTTCAAAAGATATACTCACATTATTAATAATTTTAGTATTGTCGAGAAACTATTTTTTTCCAATATTTTCGATAGCAAACGAATGTATTCTGTGAAATGAAAAATGGAAATAAATTCAATGTATAGTGAAGTACCCAATCTGCTTTTCTTTATACCTTGTTACTAAACAAAAATATAATTGCATGTTTAGCAAAAACGGGTGAAACATTTTCGGGAAAGATTTTGTCAATCCACAGATCACAAATCTAATTCTGCAGATAAGGATGTATTGATATCTAGTTAGCCTAGACCAGTTCTATGCATAAACAAAATATTGCGTTACCATAGCAACGAACAATAACTCATTAGAAGTGTCTGTGTGAAGTTGGACGTCAAAAAAGTAAACCAGAGTCACGCAATAAATTAAAAGAAAAAAGATGTCCACCGAAATTGTGAAAATCGAAAAATTGGAGTATCGAGCCATCATCAAGTATCTGTATTTAAAAGGGTTAAGAGGTAAGCAGATTTACGAAGATATGCTTAATACCCTTGGTGATCAATGTCCTTCGTCCTCTCCAAGACCTAAGAAGTTTCGTGTCCAAAAATCTGCTGGAAAAGTTCTTGCTTCAGTTTTTTGGGATTGACATGGAGTAATCATGATTGATTTTTTGGATAAGGGTAGAACAATAAACGGAGATTACTATTCGACATTACTAACTACCCTACAGGAAAAAATTGAAGAGAAAAGACGCGGAAAGCTATCCAAAGGTGTTTTGTTTTTACAGGACAACGCCCTTACACACAAATCTCATGTTGCCAAGCAAAAAATTCGTGATTTAGGGTTTGAATTACTAGAACACCCCCTTATTCACCAGATTTGGCTCTGTCCGACTATCATCTCTTTCCTCAACTGAAAAAAGTTTGAAAGGTCGTAAATTTTCTTCCAACGAGGAGGTAAGCTGTGGAGTACTGGTTTGCAGAGCAAGAAGCAACATTTTTTTTTTTGAAAGATCTAGAGACGTTGCAGGTTCGCTGTAATAAATGTATCCAATTAAGAGGAGAATATGTTGAGTAATAAAATATTTTGGCATTGAAATTTTGTTTGGTTCTATAGTAGGCTAAGAATTTTTCAATATACATGTATATCACCCAAGAACTCATAAATCTACATGAGAAATTTTGCATTTTTCCAAATCTTTTCAAGTAATTTTTAGCATGTATTAAGGATGAAGATGGGATATGTCAAAATCTGGTGTATTTTATTGTGAGAATCTAACATTCAATGATAAAGATAAGGAGTCATTATAAGGGATAATAAACGATCGTTTCCAGTGTCTTATCGCAGTCTCAGTCTCAGATGGCACTTTTGATCAATTCGAGTGTAACTGTTAACCGACTTTTTTCGCAATATTATGTGATTTTTTTAAGTAAATCATCAGAAACATGTTCAATTTCTTCTTAAATGTCATCAAGGATTACACCAAGGTATTTCCTCACCATAAATCTTCTAGGTCCCGCTAGAGTTCTCTCAGTTTCTTGAATCCCATTAACTGGCTGACATAGATTCGTCTACCAGTCGCTTGATGGCTCTAGATCAACAAGAAAATGTTTTTTTTTGCTTCCATTGGGGGGCAGCTGCTCCCCTCGTTGGGAACGCCTATGATACTAGCTATGACTAGTTTCTAAGTGCATCCTCCCTTATTTGATCACCTGGTACATATTATCGCATTATACCGTTTCTAATTGCGTAAGCAAATTATAAATTTTCCATTAATTTTTTATACGCTACTTAGTTATCATTTAATATTGCTTAATTAGTGACGACAGTACCATGTTTTTCTTGAAATTGAATAGTAATTTACTATTAACAAACGCAATGTTATGTCCTCCTTGACCAAAGACCATTTTCCAATACAATTACGACACTATAATTACTAAAAATGTCATTTCAGTGCAGTCTATCAAGAAAATTCATGACTGGCTCAAACAATTAATGATGTATTATTATGATTATAATAATTATAATAAATTCTAGTTCAAACTGTTTTCAACAGTAAGTATAGTCAAATGTATTCTTATCAGGCGGGTCATACGATTCAACAAAGACATACTCACTGTTTTTGTTTTTCTTTATTGCGTTTAATTATAACTTCAAAATAAAGTCCGTAAGATGAATAAGATAAACTTATGCAATTTTGACGGGAGAAAAAAGGATATGTATCTAGTTTTCAGCGATTCTAATAGTATATTAAAGTATAAGTGGATATTAAGGACTTTAAAACACGCGCGAAGCCGGAGTGCTCGAAATAGAGCAAGTTTCTTAAAGACCAGTTATCCACGAATACTTTACGCTATTTTTTTTATTGATGCACTTTGAAATTATAAATACTGGTCTATAGCTACTACAATAACAAGAAATGGAAATCATAGATGGAAATAAGAACTAAATGTCAAATGCTTGAATTCGTGATGTATATGATGTATACCTTGCGTTGTCATGGAAATGAGAAAAACATAAACTAATTTGTATTTTGATGGAAGTTCAACCTTATTGAGTTCTGTGAATGTCAATAGTATTAATTTAAATACCATTTCCTAAGATTTGAAAAGTCGAAATATTAATATTTCAAACAATACCAACGGCACTTTCCATTTTAATTTATAAATTTGACATTGTTAAATATTGTTCGAATAAAAGTTTTGACGTTACAAACTACTCCTGTCAGATCAATGATGAAAAAATTGTCATTTAGACATGTTTCAGACCATAGATTTAGACTTCGTTTCTCGAGTTGTTGATGTTGCCACGGTAACTTTAAAACACGCGCGTTTTTTAAAGTTCGATTTAAACACGCTTAGGCGTGCTTTAAATAGGTAAAATGGTTCACCAATGAAAAAAAAAGTCTTTCACCAGCGAAGTTTTTATTTAAATGTCAGTTTTGTAACTTTGACAATTCAAAGGGATAATATGAATAGTAAGAAGCAATTTTCCGGTATTTTGCATCCTCAAACAAAAAAAATGGTACTTAATCTGATAGATTATTTCGAGAATGAATGAAAAAGTGGAAATTCGTCAACCAGTGAGCAGGAAACATCAACCATCATTATTTTCTCCGGATATATTTTTTGTAATCTCACATTTTGGTAACCTCTGCGTCTTCTGATTTGATACATATTGTTAGTAACCTTTGAACCCGCACAATAAGAGCGCTTTTGACTATACAAGTAGCCACCAATTACTTGGATATAATAGACAAGGGAAATGCGATGTCGATTGTTTCATGTCTATGGTTATTGGTTAAGCTTACTCAAGCAAACGCCCAACCAGTGTAAAACACTCAGTAGCTTGCAAGCGCAAGAAATTATGTGATCACGTTATCAAAGTCGAAAAGAAACGGAAGTTGTCACAGATATTCGTTGAAGATGCTGAAGATTAAAGACAATGGATGATTCCAGTAGTCCATTCAGTATTACCACTGACATTTTCTAGGCATTTTGAGTACGATTCAAAGTGAAGACAGACATTAAAGTCCCCTAGGATATGTTAATTTTTTTAGTATCAACATTAATAGCCCGGTTCAGATCAGAAATGAAAAATTATTTCTGTCAACCTTACTTTGGTTAATTTTTCAAGAAGGGGAAGAAAAATAACCATAACTTCGCTAGTAGTATATAACACACAATATTGAACTAATCAACAAACCTGACAAATCAAAAAATATATATGATGTACTTATATTTCCTTTTAAGTATATATTTTTTAAAATAACCTTGATGTTTAAAATAGTTACCAAGGAGATTTCAAGTTAAGTCCTAGCAAAACTTGTTAATTTGTCTAAAACCAGATAATTAATTCATATGTATACTTGTTACGGAACTACGGTGGTTCGTCTAAAATTCTAGTACTAATATATCATTAATTAAATAATTAATTAAAAAGTAGTTGCATCCGAGATCGCCAAATATTATTTTAATTTTATTTTACTATTTTCTCCGCTCAAGGCGAAATATTTCAAAACTGTAATCAATTACAACATTAAATTTAAAATTTAATAATCCCGAATCAAAATAAAAGCAGTATGTGAAAATGTATAAATAATATTATTCAGTTTTGATTTATACAGGGTGTCAATCTTAAAACTTACTTATCTCGTGAACGAAAAAGAGATGTCAGAAAAATTTCAAAACCGTATCTAAGGTAGAGAGGAGAAATAGGCATGATGACTGATTTTGAAAAACTGCTCCACGATGTTTTCGCGTATATACTTTATCTACAACAAATGTTATATTTGTAAGAAAAAATGTTTTCAAGGAAAAATTCAAATTTAAAAAACACATTTCAAATTATGTGCTAAAACGCTAGAATAGTAATGGCGTCTGTCTATGACATCATCAATTCGTAAATACCATTTATAGGAGATTTGTGTCTATAGGTTATCTATGATCTGTGTCAAAGTCAAACTTCAAACACTTGACAGTCATCATGCCTATTGAAAAGTCTTGAGGGAGAACGCACCTCTATCAACCACCAATGCCCCATCTACCCCACCTTTAATTTTAATGGCAACCCCCTACTTGTAATCCGTTACCGAAAAGCCTTTAGAAAATGCTCAATGGTCAACTTATAATTATACAGGGCTTATCAATAATGGAGAAGAACTTATTTAACAACAAAAATAACAATTAATTGTGGAACGATAAACATTGTTCATGAATCTGAGAACCAACTGGATGGCGATGGTAATCCAGTTCTAGATAAGAATTTGCTGCACTTCCAGCAAGACGGAGCACCTCCCCAAATGGATGGATTGGAAGGAGAGGTTCCACCTAGGTCACCAGACTTACCACCACCTGATTTTATTTCTGTGGGGTGATCTTAGGTCGGTTGTTTATAAAACTCAACCAACCTTAATTGACGATTTACGACGAAGAATTAGTCAAGCATGTCGTGATATTACCAAAACAACATTTGTCAACGTTCGTAGTTTGAAAATAGGTTTTTTCCACTACTAGCTGTGAAATTGACAATTATTGCTTCTTCTAGCTAACTGAGAAGTTGAATTTCTCTATTAGTGGTTAATAATTTTCTATTATTAATCTAGGTCAATAATGGACAAATTCAAATATTTTGAGAATTCAGGGATAGTAGTTCAACAAAAACTTGTGCAACATAATTTTGTATACCCAAGAGATTGTCTTCAACATATTTTCTTCTTGAAATTACCTATCAAGATAAAATTATTTGAATTAAAATGCCATTAGTTTAAAATTCGCGCTCAACCAAAAATGACTGATGACATACGAGTACGTTCATAATATATCGAAAACTGACAGTGTACTTGTCAGTCAGACGAAAAAGTAAACGCTTCTCGTGGTGCGTTTGTGAATTATTTTCAATTTTTGTCTTAAATTTGGCTGGTAGTGGAAAAAATTTATATACTTCATGGTGTTGAAGACATTTATAAACCTCGCACCTTATTCCGCTCGGGGCAAAGCCACTTGCGAAATAATCTTGGTGCTCCGTCAATAATAATAGTTTTCACCACCTTGGTGTATAGTATACTATTATTATTGTTTGCAAAACAATAGAAACCATTTTAAACATTTACTAAATTAATTAACATTTTTCTAATTCACTTTTTCATTTTGTTTTCAAATAAATGTTACTGCTTTATTGTTATACCCTGTATAATTATGACTAAGACCGTTGATAAGCATTTTCTACGGGCTTTCCAACGAAGTATCACAAGTAGGGGTGGCCATTTAAATTTTTGTAGGTGGGGTAGGTAGAGGTGCGCTCTCTCTCATGTCATTTTAGTTCCCCCTCTCTAATCTAGAAACGGTTTTGAAATTATCTTGATATCTTCTTTCGTTCGCTTTAGGTAAAGCCCATTAATGGTATCTAAGTTTTAAAATTGACACCCTGTATGCATAGTTAATAAGGTTTTAAACGGTGAGGGCTTTCTCACGATTGGGTATGCCGATGATATCGTTGTCCTTGTTGTTGGAAGGCA